>RJWT010005419.1:0-31047 GCA_004365215.1 Cuniculus paca | reverse complement strand
AAAAAAAAAAAAAAAATTAACATTATCTTAGCTACAGAAACTTTGTGGGTTTTGTTCCTATAACCTATTGTAGGCAGTAGAGACACAGATGATTGACAAAAGGAACATCAACACTGTTAAAATAGAAGCTCAACCGAAAAATTTAACTAGAAAGTGATATTAGAAGAGAACAGAGGTATAGATTAGTAAGAAAGAAAGGAATACTGTAGAAATAACAAGTTAAAGAAAAAGGAATCATGTCCATTTAATGACAACCAGAAAATAATTGATGGTGTTATCAGTTTCAAATAAACAACTTCATAGTTCTATCAAAAGATAAAGAACTGTGTTTTGTATTAAAATATTTAGGACTAAAACATTATTAAAACTGGGAAAATAGAAATTATATTAGTTGGGATGGTGAAGAGAAGGAAAGTATGCAAAAGAGAAAGCATGCTGAGACTATAACTTATTGAGAATGTGTCTCAGTGCCTTGAAAACCATGTTAAAAGGGAAAATACAATGTATTACAGAAAACTAGAAATTAGGAAAATTTTGTGAAATTATTTTCATTTCTATCTCTACCCAAGGGAACCTGACAATTTAAAATTTAAAAGATAAAGACCTTCTAAAGTCATTTTCTCTATAAGGCTTTTCTTTTTACTGTTTTGAAGCAAAATTTTATATGCACTAAATGGTAATCAGAGTTCCATGAGATCATTTCTTCAGTGACTAATAACAGAATGTATGCTATAACCAAGGTCCCAATTCGTTGCAAATCTGGAAGTTTCTTGAATTAAGCTAAGTTGTGTTTGAAATGAAAAATATTTTTCAAGTTTGTTTTCAGGATTTCCAGAATGAATCCTGATGTATCTTTTTTGGTCCTATATGGTAAGATATTCTGAAGATAATACAGGATTTTTTTTACCACAAAAGTTTTTTTAAAATTTCCCAAAACCTTTAGATTTATAATATCTTGCACCATAATTTCCAGATATCTTAAAACAGATCATGTAAACATAAATCTGCCTTCCAAAAAGACATACTTTTTATGACACTCTGTTACCTCTTTAGGATTTTATTTTGAGTTCATCCCCTAATATGTAATGGTCTGGGAAAATTATATTTTGTGACTCATTTTCTTCATTTCTAAGATGAGAAAAAATTTGAACCTCTTTTGAATAAAGGGTAAAGCACACCCCATGAGTATATATCACCTAATTCTGAAGAACACAAATTCAATCATGATGAATTGTATTAGACTACCTATAACTTCCCATGCCTCATGTCCCTTAAAAGAGAGAAAAAATTTATAATACCTTGTGATTGCTCCATAACTTCTTTACAGCAAACTTAACAATTTTTTCCTACACTTCAATAAATCTCTGCTTTAGCTTCAAGGAATCAGCTTTGAAGTAAATCCTCTTGTTGTGCATGTGCATGTGTGTGTGTGTGTGTGTGACATCAATGTAACAGTACAAATTATGAGAGTGAAAGTAATTACCTTTTACTTTAAAATGGAATCTATATAGATTAGGTAAAATGACAATCTTCTGTGTATTTATTTCCAACTTAGATTGGAGTTCTTTCATCTTTTTATCGTGTGTGTACACATTGCATGCTATGGAATGAAGCTGATTCAACCAGTCTTTTAACTGCACACTTGTTTTCAATGCTGGCACTGGAAGAAGGCTAGCGTTTGAGTTGGAAATTTGCCTGTGATCAATCTGGGTTTAGGGCCACTGTGGCAAGCCTTGGGAGTGTATAGCTCATCACTGAAAGGAATGATCATGTAGACCTCCAGTAGCTATAGATTCTCCATTTTCTTTCAGGGGCTGGATGTGTCATCTGAGACACAGGAATAATAATGTAAAGCAACAGATCAGGGGCAGTTATGTTCAAGAAAGAGTGTGAATCAGCATCCCATCCAGTTTATTCTAGACTACCCACAGGTCATTCTCTCCTTGCTCTCTGGATTGCTTCCAAAAAATTGTTTTAATGAGATTTTCATTGAATTTCAAATTACTGTGCCAACCTAAAGAGAGAACAGGGAACCAAAAAATGAATATAATGGGATTACTAAGTAGGAAGTATAATGGTCATTGCCCATTAAAATAGATTTTATTACTGTGTTTATTTCTCTTTTCTTCAGGAAGCAGAGGCTATTGCATTTGTCCTTACTTTAAAAATATGGCAAAATATTAACAACATATTTGGGTGAGGATCACTTTGTCAGTTAACATCTTGCTGCTCAATGAAGATTATTTTCTTTCCTACAGGCAGTATTTTCCAGTCTGATGCATTTTTGTCTCCTTATTTCTAGGTCTATTATTATTCCATTATGAATGTTTTCCTTGTAGGATTGAACCTATTACTCCTGAGAACGGGAATTCAAATCTCTTCTTATTTCAAGCATAGATATCTTTGGGCTTGTTTTTAAAACTCCGCTGGGAATCCCTTCCCAACTTCCTAAAACAGGAATTGAACAGCACCTGCTCTTTTTGGTTTTATAGTAGATAATTACCAGAATAACTAGTTACTAGAAGCAAGTTATGATTCACAAGCTATTAAACTTCAGCTTGAGCTTTCTTGACAGTTTCTTCTCAGATTTTTAAGAGCAATTTGCCTAAGTTTATTGTAACTCTTCAACTATTGTGTACTGGAAAAGTACATTGTTATATACTATATGTTAAGTGGTTTTTCAAAGATACAAGCTTACTTTAATTGAATGTCTATTCACTATATACAGAGGCCAAATTGCAGAACTATAGAGAACACAGAATATTTGAATGAGTCCTTTTGGGCAGTGGAAAACAATCACATTTAGCCTCAAGATTGAAAAATATTGCTTATAGATGTGTATGGTTCAACATAAGGGTGCTTGATCACAGCAGTATGTCCTAGTAGGTATTTTTATTTGACAACATACATTGTCTTTGTGCAGACTAACTTCTGAGCTTTGCAATTTAATTTATGTTATTCTTAGGGATTTCTTACCTGGAATTTTGTTTACTTTTTCATTTTCTCTGCTTCCTGTTATTTTTTCTGACTATATATCATATTTTTGTCTATACACATAATGACAAGATTTCAAATCAAAAGCAAAGAATAATTTGAGTACAAGGAATTGTTTTGGTTGGCGATAGCAAGAGTAAAGATAGAGAAATAAGTTGTAGTTAACAACGGAGCCCAAACGTGTGGAGAACCTCTGAGATACGTACAGAACATACCTCAGACATGTCCAAGAGTTAGGAGGCTGAGCTCTGTATTCCCTGTTTCCTTTGATCATTAGTTAAGGAACACTTCCTGAGGTCACTACCTATCTCGGTATAGAAAGTGGCAGGTGTATATTGGAATGATTAATCGATGTACCCTGAAATATTGAAGATCAAGGCCGTAAGAGACACCACAGACAACTCTGCTATTGTTATCAATGAGAGGAGTCACTTTTCCACAACAGTGCTTCCTAAATTGTGGAAATAAAGTGTTCAGTATCAAGCATCTGGTTTAGGATCAATAGTTATTACTGATTCTTGGGAGAATGTATTGCTTTTAATTATAGATACAGGGCTATTGAGCAGGGACATTATATTTGCCACTGAGTCTAACAGTGAGCCTCTAAGATTATTCAAGAATCCTTAAGGAGCTCATACAGAATACTGTGCTCAAAATTCCATAGTTATTCATTTGCAAAGCTTGCAGGCAGGACAAACTTCTTCCCACGTGTCTTACAGCCCAATATTAGATCTCCTAATCAATCTGTCAGTGATTTTGCTGTTGTTTTCTAATTCCAGGTCATAACCACTACATCCGTTAGGTTTTTTATTCTAAACTATAAGAATATAAAACTTTAATGAATTTAAGAAAGAAAGGCATTTTCTTACAAAACTAAAATATGCTGCAAGTGTTCTAAATTGGCTAAGGACTTAGTATCAATCAGTACTTGCTCATCAATCTGCATGCAGTTTTTTTCCTTGACTCTGTCCTAAAATGAACTGTACCCTTAAAATGTCAACATAGATATCAAAATTTCCAGACATTACATTTGCAGTTCCAAATTAAAAGGGGAAAGTATCAGCTTTGTTCCTACCAATAACTCAAATAAAACTCTCTGCTTGACTCTCAGAAGTCCATTTGGATAATTGGATTGTACTTGCATCCTTCTGAATTCCTGAAATAAATACTTTCGATGGGAAATAACATGATCTAATTGTCTAGACCAGAATGGCAGACCTGCCCTAGGAGTGAGTAAGCCTGTGTTAGTGGGTGTAGGGGCAAAGGAATAAGGTAAAGTGAAGCTTTTCCACTGAATAATGGTTTGAGAAGAAGCAGATATCACTTTGAGCTGTGTTTTCCATCATTTGATTCTCTCAGTGAATCTTCATTTCCTAGTCAAGGGACTGGCATAAAAAGAAGACAATATTAATTTGGAGCAATGTTTATTAAATGTTTCTTCAAGATAGCACATCTTACATTCCATGCAACCATCCTACTACTATTTTGGCTATCTTCCTTTTTCTCCTTTCCCACATTTATCAAAACTTACAAATCACACTGTACACCGAATATACGTTAAGACCAAAAAAAAGTCTATAAAATCCCTAGTGTATTCATTGTGCCTAAGGTTTGCAGTGCACTGGAGAACAACTATTGTTGAACCCCATGATCTCGTGGCTAAGTGGGAGCAGTGCTCACTGACCACCATTGCAAGAGACTATTTGCTGAAGGTTGCTAGCCTGAGGAAAAAACAAAATTCAAAATTTAAAGTACGACTTCTACTGTATGCGTATTGTTTTCACACCATTGCAAATTCAAAAACTTCTAAATTAGAGACCATCTGTAGCTCTAAACAATTACGATGCTTTCCATCCCAGCAGCCCACTGACAAACAACTCCAGCTTCCCAGCAGCGTGCCATCATCAATCTAGAAACGCTTCACACAGTCAGATCTTTCCCTCGATTCCCTATCCTGTGCTTGGAATCCACGCACTCCTCACATGAAGGGACCCTTTAGTGCTATTTTAAAACACATAATTGTTACATTTTCAAAAAGGGAATGATAATTCTATTGAGTTCTATCAAATTTCACCATAAGACATTATGTACCCATATGTGAGTGAGTTACTTCTATTCTCAAAATGATACCCCAATGGAAGCACTTCAAGTTTCTTGGCAAATATTCTTTGAATTGTACCCCATTACTCTTTCTGATTCTAGGTGAGTTTTGAATCTTTATTTTGCATCTCACTTGGTGTTCATTACAGCTGCTTGACATTGATTCAATTTCTTCCTTTCCTAAAGTATCACTACGGCTGAGACCACAGAAGACTTCTGCTAAATTCAGAAATTCTTAAAGTTCGGCACATGTTGCAGTCCTCTGGAGGGCTTGTTAATCCCGGATTATTCAGCCTGCAGAGTTCCTGATTCAGTAGCTCTAGGGAAGGTTTGAGAGTTTTTATGTATAACAAGGTCTTCACAATGCTGAGGTTGTGGGTCACAGGACTGCACTTTCAGAACCGCTTATTTAAAGTAAAAAAGGGAAATGATTGGGAGGTTGCACTGTCTTGCAAATCATGTTTTAAAAAGTCCTTCAGCCATTTCCACATTGAGAAATTTCTCTATAGTCATAGATAGGTAGAGTCTAGGTCTTCTTCCCTTCCCACCCACCTTCTCTTCCTTTCTATAGGACTGAGTCTAGAAACTCAAAACTCTTAGTGTATTTTTTATTCTTTTTATTAGATCATCCATAATGATCTCATTCATCATAGGGAACTTGTCCATGTACATAATATGTCTTAATTCTTTTATTTTTCCCATCCCCCTTCCTTCAACCCTTCTTCCTAACTCTATTTATGAAGTTTTGTTACCATTTTTTCCCCTTCCATTCTTTTTTATTAATCCATTTTCCCTTTTCCCGTACTCCCTTGCTCACCTTCCCATCTGATCACATTCTTGCTACTTCCCAATATCTTTTATTTTGTTCCTGATTTATCTTTTGGGTTTCTCACGCAAGGAAACCATTCAATATCTAAACTTGTGTGTCTTATTTTAATATAGACAATATAAGTTATTTTCTCTTTCTTTTGGATCTCATCTATCCTGGACAAACCCATAGGCAATTTATTTTTCTAAAGTTCCATGAAAATAGTTCTGTCCTATTTACATATTTCTGCTACGGGGTCTGAAAATAAATGTTTTATTCTCTTTAATATATTTTGTTTTGTTTCATGAATTTAAATCTTTATGTGGATGTGAATCTAAAGTTGAGAGTCTTCACTGCATACATCATTTATTATATGACTTTAATTATATATATTATGCATATATACATAAACTTCTAATGTTACTTCTTAGATTGGTGAATAGATTAACATTGGTGAATATAACCTATGTTCAGGATGAAAGATGCAGAACACTGAAATGATGCTTCCTAAGGTTCAAAACCAACCAGCCTGGAAGGAAGGGTCACAGAGTGGTTCAGTCATGGGACCTGAGCTGGATTGCTTACTTCAAATCCCATTCTGTTACTTTCACTATGTGAACTAAACAAAGTCAGCTAATCACTCTAGATCTGTTTGTTCTCCTACCGAATATGGGTGTTATAGTACATTAATCATAGGATTATTGTGTGATTAAGTAATAAACATATAAATTCCTTAAACCAGTGGCTGGAAGGTCATAACTTACTCATTAAATATCCATTTCTTAGTTTGAGAAACACATATCCCTAATAGTTGTCAAGACTTGTGTTTCTGAGTGGTTCGATCAGTTGTATTCTGCACAGAAAAACTTTTAGTTTGCAGACAAAAAGAAGGTCTTCCATTTAGAGAGAATTCTATAAGAATTTGAAAATATACTATTATTTATTCCAGGTATGACAAATATTGGAAGGTTCTCTCACATTCTATTAACTAACTTCTTATTCAACATAGAATGAAGAAATTTTCAGAATTAAAAAAATATTTTCAGGTTGAAATTTCCTTCAAGTTGGAGTTAAGCTAAATTTTAATGTATAGAAAAATTCTAAGAAAAAAATATATTAAATTCTCATGTAATTCATTTTCTGTCATAGGAGAGAACATTACAGGTCATTACTTAAGAGTAGAATTCCACTGTTGATTTCACTCTTATTGATTTTTCTACATAAATATATATTTAAATATTTTTTTCATGGTTTTTATGAGACAGGGTCTCTCTATGCAGTTTGGCCTGGCCTTAACTTAGCTTCATAGCACAGGCTGGTCTCAAACTTGCAATGATCCTCTTGCCTCAGCCTCCTGAGTGCTGTCTTAAAATAAATTTTATTAAAGCTCATTTGAAATGAGTTCAGGAGACTTTAGACTAACTGGTGTGTGTGTGTGTGTGTGTGTGTGCACGCATGTGTGTGTGTGAATAATCATTATTCCTGCTTCAACTCTATTTCCCTCTATAGAGCAAGAAGCAGGTGGTGACATGTCATTTTTATTCCAGTTGTCAGTCAATTGGCTCCTTTATAATTCTGGTATATGCTTAAATAATATAAGTTGGTGTGAACCCCTTTGTAAGTATAATTTTTAAAGGTGAAAATAGTTTCATTTTTATTTGCATCACATAGAAAAAAAATAGAAAGCTTTTTTCTTTTGGCATAATTCCAAATATTTACAACCCAATATTTAGGGGATGAAAAAGCAATGAGAATATTGTTTTCCTTTTAACTCTTTCCTGTCTTCTCTTGTCCCTGAGAATTATCTTCCTTTTTACAGAAATACACATAGAAAAATGTAACTTCAAATAAGTTATTATTCTCAGAAAAATGACATTAGTTATTGACATCAACAATTTCCTTAGAATAGAAATTAAAAATTATAAGGTCTTATTTTTGCAAGAATTGAACCCCTACTCACACATGCCATAAAGAGTTAAGTAAAAAGGTTACCTGATTCCTTTTACCTCAGTGATCTAATTTTATGTGTAAACTGTCCAGAAAAGTGCTTATTGCCTGTAAATTGTATAGGAAGTGTTATGCAAAAATCGATAATCTTTTAATATTGTTAAAATGCATGAATGTTTGCATTTCATTGGTGCAGTGCCATATTAAGCCATTTTCTTTCTCTTTAAAAAGTGAAGCATATTTTTTTGTTGGTGAAGTACATTTTCGGTGGTGGTGATGATGGGTTTTTCAGGTGTTTTAAATAAAATGACTCTGTTACTGAATGCAGCATGATTATAATCAGAAGCATATTAATTGCCGGTAAATTGTTTCTAAAGATAGAGAAATGTTCTCATAAAAGAAATCACACAAAATGTCTATATTTCTTTTCCTGTTCCATGCACTCCCTTTTTCTTAACTGTCTCTAAATGTAATTCTGCAGAGTAGCCCCTGACTGAGTCAGATCCTTCAGATGTCCGGAAATCATGCTGGCTCTCTTTTTAGTCCCCTCTTCTCTCAGCAGATGTAGTAATGCCATTGGCAGATCTTTGGGGAATTTTCCTTTCTGCTCTTTACCCTCATTACTCCTGCCATCTGGTCCATTTCTGCTTTGCTTTCATTCAGCAGGTGTGTCCCTCTCCCCTCCCACACTGACCTGAATGGATCTCTGGTAGTTCAACAGACCCATGATGCTGGACGGGGGCAGGGACATTCAGTGGGTCAATGCCAAGTTCTTGAACCCATGTACATGTAGACAATGAGTTTTCTATGTGTTCAAAGTAAAAAGGAGGCTTATGCTTATATTTCTCTGTAGGCCCAAAATATTTATTACTTCTATTTTGGCTTCCTAAAGGCAATATGAAAACAAAACTTATTATCCATTACCAAATGAAGGCTTTATTTTGTAGGGTCGAAATTTTTGTTGGTTTTGGCAAAAATATTGTGGCTCATACCATTGAAATTTCCATAGTGTTTGACCTCCATGGGATACAAGTGGACACTTGCTAAAAATTTATAGTAACTGGTTATTGTTGCTTTACATTAAACACAGCATGAGAAATCAGTAATGTACTCAAAGGAACATTTGTGTATAGGACAAATTTCATCTGACTTAAATGTGAGGTCTATTGAGAAATATGACGAAAGTATGAAATTACCATTATCAACGTAAGACCATTTTTTTAAGTCCCGACTTGAAATACAGATTATAAAACACAATAAAATGGCAAAGAATGAAGACTCAGCCTTAGTTCCAGGATAGAAAAAAGAGATGAAGTGATAAAAGTAGATGATGAGGGCAGTTTGCCCACTGAGATGAAAAAACTTTATTCATCTGTTTAAACCCTAAGTTCCATTTAAATACTGATCTGAAATGGAGATTAAAGTTTAAAAACTGTTCTACATTCAAACCTGCTAAGAAGCCATGGATTAGATAAAGCAGTAATGTATATAAATTGATAAAATACATAGAAGTTATAGTTTAATACTTGTCTTTCTTCATCAAAGACTCTTTGTATATAAAAGAATTCTGCATCTTTATGCTAATGTAATTAAATTGTGCATTTTGAATATTAAAATAGATAGTTTTTTTTTCATATTCTGGAATTTTGGAATACCATTTTCTGAATGACTGCTGGTCTTTTGGAGTCCATCACTCACAGTGTGATACAAAAGGTATTGGCCAAATAAGTGGCAGCTTTAGGACTCTCTTCCCCAAGTGATGAATATTTACTTGCCTTGATCCTTTGAGTTAGAGCTCCATGAACCCTGGAGCCAACTGTATTCCTTTAGATAACATCTAAATGAAATTATGTAGACAACTGCATCTGAGGGAGGCTCCTAGATGAAAAGAACAACTGAAAGTCAACAACTGGGATCAAATTATAACTCAGAATATCACCTTACTGAAAAGATGTAGTTTGTATAAGAGAAAAGGAAATACAATGAATTTACAGAAAAATAGGACCCATCACTGATGAAAATTTTCTTGTTTGAAGAATAAATTTTGTGTCTAACTTTTTATTCTCAACCCATTTTTCAGATCAGCATAGTTTCTCAAAAAGTAATGTGACAAACATGGATATTAACTTAAATTGTACCTATTGATGCATACATTTACCTAGAACTATACTCATAAGTGAAATAAATCGATAACACATGTAACTATCTCATTGTTTCTCTGGTTGAGAAGCCAAAAGTGTAAGTAAGCACCAAAATTCATAATAGATATTTTGAAATAAGAAGAAGTTGTTCAGATGGGAGGGAAAGTAGGGTGTGGGAAAGGGAGAAAGGAAGTAAGAGAAAAAATAAAAGAGAAAAGAAAAAATGGAAGCAAAGCTTTTATAAATAGGGAGGGGAAGAAGGGTTGAAGAGAGGGTAGGGGAATGGGGAAAAAAGAAGAATCAAGCTATATCATATACAGGTACAAATTTCCTTAGATGAATGTGATCATCATATATATCTAGAATATATTAATAAACTTAATTAAAAATGTATCATCTACATTTTCTTACAGGTATTATGAAAAATTAAATTACAACACATATTATAATCTTCCTTTTTCACCCACATAAACATCATCATTGTATAAATATCAACCTGAGTACATAGTTCTGAGAAAAATGCATTATTGAATGCACAGCTTAAAGTATTGGACACCTCATTTGTCCAACAATATTTTCTGGTTTTTCACCTCAGCCTTTCAAGTAGCTTGGACCATAAGCATGCACCGCCAGGCCCAGTTCATTTTATTATTTTTATAATGCAACAATATCAAATACAGAAGTCTATTACCTCTTTTATGTATCTATACTTGCAGAAAACGTAAATTTTCAATGCCTGGAAGAAACCAAGTCTTATGTGTCTGTAACATGTTAAAACATTTGTTGGAAAATGGGTGCACCTCAGGACTATAATGTTAAGTGAGATAAATGACATACATGAGTTTGAATATCACATGGTTTCTCTTATATGAGAAACTCAAATTATAAAGAGCAAAACAAATGACAGATGAAGGGAGTGAAGAGAGATCTTTCTCAGATGGAAGGGGATCAAGCGATGGAGGGAGGGGAGAAGAAGAGTAGGGAAAGAGGACGGAAAAAGAATGAAGATGTGTTTTGTTCTTGCATAAACTCCACACAAGGAATGTAAGCATTATACACTGTAAGCATGGACTAATGGAAACTTAATTTTTTTGAAAGTCACAGCATGAATTCCAAATAGGTAACAAACTGTCTATTCAGTACCACATTTACTCAAATAGTGCTTCTTATGATAGAAACATCATGTGTATGTTGGTTTGGAAAAAGCATGAAAACCCGTCACGTCTAAAGAATTGTGGTTCTATGAACAAGAGCTCCAGTGATTAATGATAAGACTTTAGCTTCGGAAGAGACCGGTTCTAGGATCAGAAAATAAATCAGTTATCTAGAGAATACTTTTTGAAGAATTTTTAAAAAAATACTCACATGTAGTTCATGGAAGAATTGTGGGAAAGCAAAGCAGACAAACCCTTAGTAAAAAAGGGAGCCATCATTTATTTTCAGATGAAAGGTATGATTCACAATATTCACATATCACAAGGATAAGACAATGGCCATGAAAACAACATTGAGGAATATATGAGTGTTTGGAAAACTGAGGGAAGAGATCCAGTATAAAGGAAGACCTTGAGCAATGTGTCTCTGGAGGTAGAATCCGAGGTCAGAGAGGAAGAGACCACTTCAGACATAAACAGCACAAATGAGGTTGCAGCCTGTATCATAAAAGAAATATGAAAAGGTAAATACAAACAGAGCAACTTGTGAGTTGAGACAAAGATAAAGCCTGTATTCTTGAATTCAGTCTTCGCATTACAAGTGGATGAGATCTCCTGCTGAGGAGGGTGAGGAGCTACAAGAACCCCAGGAGAAAGGAAAAGCTCTTCAGCAACTTACCTTGGGGACACCTTGAGTCAACAACCAAAAAATAAAACAAGGATGACCTAGCAATGACAAGAACAGTTGTAGTTGATTGTTGATGCTTTCCAGGATAGGATAAGAGCAATAGTTTTACACAGAAAATGTGGACTTACGTTTTGGTGTCATGATAATGTAACTACACAGCTGTTAGTGCTGGGATTTTTTTCTTTGATTTTAAATTACATTCATTGGACATATTTGTGGTATGTGACATGATGTTCACGAATACATACTGAAAGTAAAAGGGTCAGTATAGTGAAGAAAAGAGACCATGTGTATTCATTTTTGTTTTGTTTATATGGCAAAAGCAGCTAATGCAGATTCATTACTCACAGATCCCAAATTTACTACATTTTTATTACCTATAGTGATCATTTTGCTCATTATATCTGTACATTTGTTTATCCTACGTGTCTGCTACTTTGTAAACTCTCACCTTCAACTCCCATTTTTTCCCTAAACACTACCCCATTAACTATTTTTTCTTTATATATTTCAATTTTTAAGATTCCACATATAAGTCTGTTAATGCAATATTTTTCTTTCCTTATCTATGTCTATTGACTTAGTACAATAAACTCTAGCTTCATTCATATCTAGGCAAATAGGAAGAACTTATGCGAAGGCACAATAATCCATTCCTTATCCATTTTTTTGTCAGTTAACTCTTAAGTTATGTCGTATCTTGGCTATTGTGAATAATAACATTTCACTTAAAAAGGTCGTAGATACCTTTAGGAAGTGGCGATTTCACCTCCTTTCAGTAAAGGAGGGGTTGCTGGTCACAGAGTAGTTCTGATTTTTCTGTGGTGTTTACTGGTACCAAATGCCTCACTACTTGGATTGGTGATCATCTTCAAGACATTTCTAACTTTGCACTTGCAAGAATACATACATATGTTCATTATTAACATTTACTATGCAAAAGTAAACCTAAACCTCTCTTGATTAACTTAATTTTTGCCAAGGGAATCACATGAGTTTGGCACACTATCATAATGGGTCAAAGAAAGAGACAAAAAAAAGCCTTAGAAAATTGGTGTCTTCCTTAGCTGAATTCGAACTGAGGTTAAAAAAAAAAAATCTTCCAAAAGTAGACAAACAAACAACCAAGGAATCAAGTTTCCTCCCTTACAGGAAACAAGGACACCGCTGAATTTGAAGGTAACAACAGAAACAAGGTCACTCTGTATTATTTCAATGAGGCACTCTGTTTCTGGAGCGGGGGTGGGGGGTGGGGGGTGGGCAGTGTGTTTCATTTTGTTTTATGTATTAAGCATTGGAAAAGAAGAGAAAGAATTAAGCAATTGGAACTGATTTATACTTTAAATTATATAACATTGTCAAATCCCAGAGAGCATAATCTTCCTCATTTTCAGTATCTTGATGCACAACGAATGCAATGTAATATGTGTTTAACTCTTCTAAAACACAAGCAGAACATGCAAATAGAGTGAATACTTTCTGAATGTCTGGTTGACAGAATGACAGAACAGATATTTAGAAAGTAAACAGAGAAAAGGAATGTGAAAATTTTCTGAATTTTATACATTTTATAACTAAAATCAAAGAAATTTATGTATAAATATGGTTTTCCCACAAATTTATTTTGAAATATATAAACTGCTAAACTGAAGCAAAAGAGAAAACGTGACCAAGTGATGATCACAATAAATATTGACATAAAATTTAAGACAAGTCAAAGGTTCCAGTGAAATACCACAAAGGGATGACCACTATTATTATCTGGAGTATATGGAGATAAATATACAGGTGGTGGAGTTTTACAGATTTTCAAGTCAGTAAGCATAAATCACCAAACTACTCCAAATTCAATGAACAAAAAACAAACAAAAGTAATGTACCTTAAGTAACCATGAATGTGACACCTATTTCATAAGACTACACTCAGACTCTAATATTTTTTCCTCAGATTCAAACCCATACTGTTTTTAATTGTTGTTTCAAAATCTATTCAAATCTTAATCGTGTCTTGGACTTTTGGCTAAGATAATATCTTTTCAAATCTCCCTCCTAGTTTACTTTTTATAACATTGTAATATTCCTTCTCTTTCATTTTTAACTTTTTAAGTTTATATAATGTAGAACATGAACAAACTTTAAAGAAAAGTAAACCATACACAGTTGCAGATATGAACTAGTATTTCACTAATTATAAATGACTATTAGATCTAAATTATATTTTGTAGACTTAAATTATATTTATCTGCAACTGGGACTGTTGCGGATTTGTATAGGTCTTTAGAAACACACTGAAAAAATATTCATTTCATTATATAGCTATTTCCCATAATTCCTGAGAGAGAGAGAGAGAGAAAGACAAAATACTATCTCCTGTTAGCTGAATGGTGAAGTAACTTCTAAAATAAGAAGCTGAGTACTGACTGTGGACCTAGTAAGAAACTGACATTCTGACCCTCAAAAAGCATAGCTTAAAAAGACCTGTTTCTACCTAAGAATGTTAGCCTGTAATTTAGAGATTAGATGATCTTAGGAGAGTGTTAATTTTTAAAAGTCATAATTTTAGTACAGATTTATTAATTTATAGCCAAATGAAAGACATGGGAGGCTGACAAAGGATTAAGGATTATTTTTGAAAATAAGACATGATTTTGGTGTCTAAGTAAAAGGAAATTTTGATTGCTTACTTAGTCTACTCTAACACATATTCTTTCTTACATTGATTGGGAATAATTGGCAAATGCATCTCTGTCAGATTTATTGATCCTTTTGAAGACTACTGAACTAGGCTTCTCTGGATGTAACTCTGTGGAGCTAGCAACCTTTCCTTCTTGGAATTTATGGCATTTGTCATTCTACTTCCTGTTTGGAGGCAACAATTATCTTGAGAATGTATCGAATTCTACCAGGTGTAACTCTTTCATTCAGGAAAAAAAATGATTCAAAAATTGCTGATAATATAAAAATCCAAATTTAAAATATAATCAGTTGATATTTTGCAGAAGCAATAACAGCAGATCTGTCTAGATGTCTGACACTGTCCCTCTGATGGAAGCCAGATACAATGATGAGACAAGAGGCAGTCTACTGGAGTGGAATATTATATGACTTCCTTCTTAATTTGGTTCTCCATGTATTAACTACAACAAACCTACTCACTTAAATTAAATACACATATTCTATAGGAAGTGAGAGAGGATCTGGAGGAAGTAGATAGAGCAGGAGCAGAAAAAGGGCTCTTACAGCAACTGCCAAGGTTTGAGCCAAGTCACATTTATGTACTAGGTTCATAGCCAAGAAGAGTCCACAGGACTTTTATGCCTATTAAATAGCGCATGCATGTAAAGGAAAAGGATGGATGCATAAAATTTCTAACAGTTACGGATTTATGTAAAAAGATCCACAACTTCACCATTCTAGTTTTCCTGCCATTTGAGGCTCGATTGCTGAAAATATAATTATGTTTTTGAAGATAAAAATTAATTCACAAAAGTATTTCATATTTTATATGATCCCGCTATGTTTGAGAGAAAGCTTCATATTAGGAAGAAATACTGGCTATTACTTGAACAAGAGAAAAGGAACATGAGCTAACATTGCCTATATTATGACAGCATAATGTTATTTGCACTTGTATGTTAACTTCTGTGTGAGGTAGATTACACGTGGCTAAAAATGAAAAATCACTTTAACATGCTGCCCCCATATCAATAAATACCTGTCAAAATACTTTCTCTATGATCATTCTTTTCACATTCCTAGGCTTTTCCTATAAACTGTTTTATCTCTATCTTCCACTTAGATTTCCACCATTTTTACATATTAAAGTCTTTAGGTTTCCAAACATACAAAATTAAAATTAAGTATTCCTATCTAAATATTCCCAAATAATAGAATTCTACTCATTTGTTTTAAAGGTAACTGCTTCATTTTTGCATTATTTTAAAAGTTTCTTGCCAAATACAGTCAACTTTCAAATGAATACTTCATGACACTCAAATGAAGGCTTTAATGAAGTTGTTGAAAAGTTTGATTCGAATAAACTCAGCCTCTTATTATATGCTTTCCCTGGGTTGGACAAAAATAGAGAATTCATGTAATATAGTTCACAGGTAAAGAGTTTTCATTATCATTATTAAAAGTCCATGGGCTTGGGAGAAATAAGGGTGTTGCTGGTAGTAAGAGGAGTGGAGACAAACTCTAGCTCTTAATGTTTATTTTATACTATCCTCTTTACAACAGAATTTCAGATTATTGATCAGTGTTGCTTCATTCCATTTCATGGAGTCCCATGAGAGTTGAAAATGCATACTGAGATAAACGAAAAGTACCAAGTTCATCATGTTTAAAACTGCTTTTTCAGGGCATTGCTTTCTCTTTGCTAGTTTAGAGCCGTTCCTCTTCCACTGATAGGTTGTAATCACAAAATGGACGGGGGAAGCAAAAGCAACAAAAAAAAAAGAAAAGAAAAGAAAAGAAAAGGCATTTTTAGACTGATGTAGTACAGTCTGTGATGTGTGTCTGAAAGATTTATGTCTTGATTAAGGCAGACTTGATTGAATTTTCCAATAGAAAATTGTTTGGGTCATAGGCATATGTGCTGCATATTCTTAGATGCAAAGTTTTCCACTTATTGCTTTAAGAAATCTAAGAGAAAGGCTTAGGGAAGAAAAATACTGTTAAGTAGAAATGGAATTATACGTATTCTATAATATAAAGCAAATATTGAGATTTAATGGCCAATAATTTATAACCAAGAAAATATTTTTTATGCATTGTTGTTTAAGGTGATATTTTGCTCACTCCTTCATTTATTCATTACATTTAGCAAACACTCCTATGTGCCTAGTTTGGATTCAGGCACACAGGATATATTAGTATATACTATGAAACTGACACTGCTGTTCTGTTTGTAGTGAGCCAGTAAACAAGACGGACATGACTGAGCCAGGATTTCTAATAGGTATTAACTCATAAAGCAATTTGAAGGGATGTGAAGGGCAGTGCAGGTGGGGTGCAGTCCTTGGTTAGATATAGGGCAAAATATCCTCTCGGAGGAGGTGGCATTTAAATAAGTCACCCAAACAGCTATCTATAAGGGAAGAGAAGAGGTGAAAGGAATGGTCAATGTCAGAATATTCTAAGCAAAACAAATACTACATCTTCAGGTGGAAGTGAATTTAACCTAATGTAATAGAGGATATTCTAGTGATGAATGCAATATTGTGGGTGTGGGTGAATGTGATAGTGGTAGATCCTGTTAAAGTAGAGAAAAAAAATCAAGAGTTTTACCTTAGAGGTCAGTGTTTCTCGATGTTTCTTGCACATCTGAATCACCAGGGGAAATCACTAAAACTTCCAATGCCTAAGATACACCTGAAACTACTTCAGTTAATGTTTGTAGAGGGCACTAGGCATCGACTGAGGAGCACTCATACAGGGATTTATGGACCAAAATGTGATTCTGCATTTTATTCTAGGTCTAATGTCAGCCCATCCCACCTTGAGGGCATACTTCTGTCTTATATCTAAGAGTAGATGATGAAGCCCTTACCAAACATGGTAGCAAAAACTCACATCTCATCAGAGCAACTCATTAAATACAAAATCGTAAGAAATCACATTTTCCAACACCAAATATATACGCAATGCATCCGGTTCTTCACAATATACTTTCACATTTCCATGGCCTGTGGAACTACTCCTAATCCTTCTACCTTCTAAGAAGACCTTCTCTTGTCTGCTTTGATCACAGACATAACTGCTAGTGAGTTAAAGTTACAAGAAGCAAGTTTAGATTTCTTGAGGTATCCAGGATAGGCACTCATGTAACCCAAGAAAATAAATTGATTTTTCTAGAAGATTTTCTTTCCCACATGAAATGAAAATAATCTATGCTATTAATTATTTTAGTGATTCAACTTGTGTTCCTGTGTTCAGTTGAATATATATGTATATATCTATATATCTCTCTATATATCTCATCAAATTATCCATCCACTTTGAGTTCAGACTGAATTGGCCTTAGCCATGGGAATTCTGAGTGTTCTTCACCCCAGACATGCCCTGGGTGCTTTTTAATGCATTGCATTGAAACAGCTGAAAGTATGACATGTTTTCAAAATAAGTAAGTTCTAAATGTTACATGTGATCATACTTCCTAGCCCTCTGTCTAGTAGCTCTTGCATTGCTGCCAAATGGTTCTTAATGGGTTGTTCTGTATGACGTTATTGATGATAATGCATCAGGAATTGGAGATGGGGTGGGAAACAGGAAAAGGCTGGTTGGGACAGTAGTATCACCTTCTGTCATGTAGTTAATAAGTTCCAGGGAAACCGAAGAGAAAAAGATTTTGATTTGGGACCGTTAAGAAGCAATTTATGAAATTATCACAATTTTAATGACATTGATAACCTGAAAAATATGCTACTTCATCTTCTGTTATTTTGATTAAAAGCACTAGTATTATCTTTCTGGTCTAAAAACAAATAATGCATATTTTCCATAGTTCATCACCTTAGTTTTGAATGAAATGCATGGCAGAAAGACAACGAAGCCAAACAAAAGAAGATTCAGTTCCACTCTGTTCATTTATCAGATCCCCTGAGATTAACTCCATCGAAGTACAATTCCCATTAGAAGATTTTCTTTCTCTTAAGGACATTGACTCCGTGGTGCCCTGATCCTAAATCGAAGTTTTATGAATCTTGATTACCTTGTGGAAAATGAAATGGATCAGAGAATTTAGCTTTGCATCTATTTGTGCGAGGGAGTTAAATTTATTTCCTGCCAACATCAGCAAGTCTGATTTTAGAGAATGCAGCTCATTAGAATAAGTTAACCATATTAGAATAATGCAGCTCCACTCCCTCCCGCCAGCTGCTCTGGTGTTACAACACATCCTGAAAGCCACAGAGAAAAATTCACCTATGATCAGTCTCACTTGCTGGTTTTGGTGAGATGAGATAATTGTTAAGAACAACAAACAGGGGCCTTCTGAGAGCCAAGGTATAGACATGTCCTGCATCTGGTGTAAGGCAAGAGAAATTCCTCAAGAAATTGGAGGACTAATCTAGAATTCCCTTGTTCAATTCACATGAAGCACATGAGAAGCTAATAAGTAAAAAAACTCTTTAAAAGTAGAGCTGTAAACTTCCCATGGACAAAATTGAATTGTCCTTTATTTTGCAAACTTGAAACTATAACAAGATTTTACTTATGTTCCTGTGCTCAAGATCCATTGGATTTCTTACCTTCTCCAAATCTTTCCTTTCACATACACAAACCACACAATCTTCATTCCCAATGCTGCCAATATTTTTCAGGCTGTTATCAGCTTGACACTTGAGCTATTGTTCTGTTCCCCAAAAGAATATCTGACTTTAAATGTTCAGACACGGTGGCTTCCCTGTCCAATAGCACACACACCATCACCCACATACACTGTTGCTACACTCATTCCCATACATGAATAATCCTTAATTCCAAATTTGAGTACACTTTCATGTTGCTGAAGTATCATTTTTATAAGATCTCACAAAAACAAATAGAATGAAACAAAATACTGACAAAGAGTTGATTAGTTTTTTTGTTGCTGTTTTGTGTTATTCTACTGCCTAAAAACCATGTGTCTCCATTTAGGACAAAAGACACACACCTTCACTTGATACTAAATACCCTCTTCACCTGCCATAAGTCAGATCACTGAAGCAGGCGCCAGTTGATAATTACATATAAAGTGCTTAACATGCTATGTAACACCTTGAAAAATTCAAAAAAGATATAATACTCATTATCACCATTGCATTATTTCAATTCTATCAGTTGTCCTTAGGATAGTCAGGTTTATCACTTGCTTCCTAGATCATTCTGTTGTCATGTGACCTGCCATTTCTACACTAATTACGTTGCCCTCTTTATCATCTATACATTTTACTTTTCTTTGAGACTCAGAGATACAAGTAGAATAGTAAAGAACAAGGCCATCTGCTGCCTAAATACCTAATCTTCATGATTTCTTGGTTCTGGGCAAAATGTTCACGTTTCTAATGCTTAGTCTCTCTATAGGTCAAATAGGATAATCACAATACTCGTTTCTTGGCTATGTGAGAATTAAATGAAGTGATGCATATACATTTCATAGGACAGTGCATGACACATAGTAGACATTCAAATAATATTTTCTGAATGATTGAATTCTAGTTCCATATTCCAAAAAAGTCTTTTCTCAAACAGCCCTTCCCTAGGAGGATAACCCTTATTTTACAAATGATCTGTGCCACTCACTTGGCACAGAATCTCTGTCACTCTACAGCATTGCCATTGTACTGAAATATGTCATTTTATTTTAACTCTTGCACTTCACAAGGACTCTCAACTTTTAAAGGAGACAAAGAATTACTCTATACTGACTCCTCTCCTTAGAAAATCTACTGTGGTGATTTTCTTTAATCATTTGCCTTTTCATTCATTCATTCATTCCATGAACGTGCATTGTTTGGCTAAGTTTAAACCAATTGCGTTACAAAAATCTTCACTGTCGTGAGATTGAGTATTGTGGGAAAATAACAGATAGGAAGAGCAAAAGGTAACTACAATTAAAGCAAATGCACGTTGATTTTACTTCAGTTGTAGAATATGTACTCACACCCCAGACACACATTTTGTATGCACATTTTGCACAGAGGCTAGAACTAGGGAAAGGAATTCACATCGTGCAACAGTTCAGCATCAGTGACTCAATGTTTTTGAAATTTAGAATTTTTACTTCTTACCCATGTCATCTTTAGGTGCTATGAATTATTGAGGGCAATACTCAATTTTCAGTTTCTATAACTCTCGTAACTATTTCCATTAAGAATTCTGACTTTTTTCCAAAGTGTAGGCATGATTCTGAGAGCCGTGTATCACTCACTGTCTAGCGTTCTCTATTAATTCTTATCAAAGTAATTGTATGTCTTCAGCACAGAATGGGGTACCCAGACGGTTGCTGAACCACTAAACAGGAAACAGGACATTTAGGAAGGAACAGTGTGTCTACAACAGCTGCCCGAACCTAACATGTAGAATCTGTTAACTAGGCAAGCAGTCAAAAGTAACATTTATCAAGAACATTTATCAGGGGGAAAAGGGAGCACACAGGAGCGAGTGGTGTTCTATTGATCCACAAGAAGTTTATTTTTCCATTCTGCAATGCTCAAGCAATCAATTTCTTAAATAAAGCAAAAATACTGGCATTGATAATCCCAATGATGGTTTAAGTTTTCTAGGACAACAGAGGTATCATATTGATGTTGTCATAACGCAAATACCAGACTAGATTGTGTTTGACACATTCACTGGCAGGTTTTGATTGCTAGAATTAATCCCTCACTGTGAAAAAGATGTTTTCTAGATATTTAGTTTAGGGCTGGTAAATTAGAAGGACATAAAGGATTTTTTTATTTCATCCTCCCTTGGTCACTGTAAACATTTCATAATCACAGAAAGCCAAGAAAGGAAAATGGTAACAGAGTACTTATAAAAGGAAAGAAAGAAAGAAAGAAAGAAAGAAAGAAAGAAAGAAAGAAAGCAAGCAAACAACTGGTCTAAGTTATATAATAATACCAAATATTTACTATTTTGAGTGTTAATGTAGATAATACTTGTTTTTAATATTATTTTATATGTTATGCAGGCATGTAGTTTTGAAGACCCTTAGGAACCCAATTTCATGCTAGAGATCATTAAATATTTTACTGGCCACTACTGATTCTCATTCTATACGTGGTCAAATTAAACAGATTCACCTCTGTTGTGCTCTGTGCCAAATTTTTGAATACAATCATAGGTGAGGAGGCAACTAATGTAGGCCGCTTCTATTTAACACTCACGTACATCTATGTCATAGTGTCATCAAATATTTGTGTCTTTGGTCCACTCCGTACATTTTTTCAGCAAACTGTGTCTTAGTTTTCCAGTTCAGGGATACAAAAAGGAAAGATAAATTTCAGCCCTGAATATGTTCTTTTCCTCCATTTATCCTGTATTATCACATTTCATTTATTCAGAGTAATGACGATAATAAAAACATTCTTATTATAGCTGTGTCAATATAAAAACATTCTTATTATAGCTGTGTCATTAATTATATGAAAGAAACCTTACAAGCACAAGAAGAAGTTGACAAATCTTTATCACATCTTTATTATTGTTCTTAAAAGTGAGCCAGTATACATACATTATATACTAGTTCAGATAAAAACTGTATAAACCTGTATCAAAATAGAAGGGGAAAATGAGAATATTTTTCAAACTATTTATAAACCATTAGTGAATGAAAACTATTTTAAATTAACAAGACTATTTTTCTCAAAAGTAGTAATCTAAGATATTGCAAAAACAAACAAACAGAAAACTCCTTAAGCTGTACAGATCATTAATGAATAAGATCACATAAACACGTGTACATCTTTAAACACATATATTTTTTAATGAAGTTCATTCTGAGGAAAAACTCCTCTATAATAGGTGTTATTGAAAGGTCAAGTGCATAAAGCAATGATATTGACTAAAAGAAGAATGCCCTTGGGGAGTGGTGGAATCCTTTTTAAAAATGCCAGCATCTTTTGCAAGATAATATCCTAAGAAAAGAGATGAAACAAATTTTACACTTAGAGTGTGGTATGTGTAATACATTTAACACCTTGCTCGGTGAAATTTTACTTGCAAAAGCAATTTATTTCAGTGAAGATACAACATATTTTTCCTGTAATAGCTTGTCAAATAGCTGTAAAATTAGTCAATTAAATGTTGTGTAATGATAAAGGGAGAAGGTGTGGGTGGTTCACCTGTCAGAACAATACTGCTTCAGTATTTGGTGGGAAAGGACAGAAAGAGGAGAAAGAAAAAATGGAATCTGGTTAGGATACTGACAGAAGCGAACTGTAGTGCATTGAACTGGGAGAAAAAAGAGGTAATCAAAAATCAATTTTAGGAAGATTTCCTAAAATCTGAAACAATGGGTAAATTTTTACATTCCCTTCAGGAAAACTCTCAGTAGAGTCATAATGTTCTTTGAGAGTTCTGCAGATTAACTGGTTATGTTGAAGAGCAAAGGGAGAGCTCATGCTTTCTTAGGAATATTTACTTTGTATTTTGAGTAATACAGTTTGAGGGTTTGAACTTTGATATAGAATTCATGTGATGCTTTATAATATAACCCTGAAAACATTCACAAGTCAGTGAGTGAGGTATGAATACCAAACTGAGATCAGTGTTATGTGTAGAAGGGTGTGTACAATGGTATGTAATTGGAGACTCTGTTAATTTATCTAATTAAATAAATGCTAATAAAAACAATTAGAATAAAATTTCCTGATGAAATTACTAGCTAATTTAATGAGCTTCAATAAACAGTTGCTTTAAGAGTTTTTATTGAGTTGAAGAAAATAAAAATATTATCTCAACGCTGTTCAGATAACGAGAAGCTGGGGTGTTTTCTGATAGTGCTGTAGAATCTAACTTGTCTAACATCATTCAGTTTCTGCTTCCTTGACACATAGCAAGAGTAATTTCATATTCCAGTTTTCTCTGCTATTACATTAGGGACTTTTGACTAATTTTCACTAAGGGCATGTGAGCAGAAATGATGTGTGTCTTGTTTAAGTAAAAGTTGATATGAAATGGTGGAAAAGTATTGGATATGGTGCCTACTTTGTATTTGTTTTAATAGAAAGACCTATTAAGTATAACAGATTTGATTCAATGAAAACAAGAGTAAATTGAATTTTCAGAGGTTTGCAGTTTTCAGTCAAAGATGAAACATTGCGATCCACTCTGCTAAACAATTATTTGTAAATCTGCAATACCTTTAAAAATTAAGAAATTTAAGAAATTTATGCCTATGTGAAGTTATTGCTGAGTAGCTTAGTTTTTTCCTTAAAACAGAAGAGATAACTGGTCACACAGTCACCCCGGATCTCTTCCCTGAGGCTTGCTTGGTCCCCATCACTACCCATCTATACTAGCCCCTGTATTCTAAAGTTTGTTCAGATTAGGTTCAGTTCAGAAGAGCAAGTGGTACCTGGGAGTTCTACTCAGGGAGCTGTCGATGGGAATGTAGGCACCCTATTGATAGGATATTGCAACCTTGTACACTTTTCACACTTGCAACTCTTAACCATGAAAAACACATTATAACTGTATTCATCAGGTAGAAAAATTTGATCACTCCTCAAATTTTCTTCTTCCACACTGTGTGTTTAACTCTATGGAAATTCAAAGTTATCTTTGCCTCACAGTCCATACCACTGAATGTTGCCCCTGGAGATGAACCTGGGCTAAAACGAATTAACCTTCAAAATATGGAGGGCTACTTTACACAGCATGTGAATTCTGTACTCTGAAAAATATTAGTTCAAAGCATTCTAAGAGTATTTTAAAAATTAAAATTCATAATGCATATTAAGATATTCAAGATTTTTATAGCCCTGGTGACTTAGGTTGCTAGACATGCCAAAGGAATTTTTTCTCTACTTCATTTTTCATCTGTCATTAATTGGTGCTGTTTTTACACAGAACTGTCTTCCTCTGGAGTCACCACCTGCAGTAACTTATTATAGCTTCTTCAGTTCCATTATTCATATTTGTGCTTCTGCATCTAGATCCCACCCTACTGTCATCTACTTTATGTGACACAGGGTGCTTAGAACTCGCTACCATCAAAATGTTACAAAATAAAGCAGGGGTCCCACTCATTTCACATTAATATACTTCAGCAAGTCTCCACAATGGGCTGGAGAATTTTAACTTCTAAAATTCAATAAAATTGGCACTTTAGGAACCAAATAGTTAACACATTATGCACATAATAAAAATACCTAAAGCATATGCAGTCTCCAGAAATTAAACCTCTAAATATAAAGTGGGTGGTAGCAAAGACTGTGTCCTCAGTGTGCCTTATGGAAATAATTTCTGTTATGCAGGCATGGAAGTATTACAGCAGCCTATTGAGTAGTCTTTGATAACTACATTGTCTAGTATGTTTGTGAATTCACATCCAGTATATTTATTTTCTAAATCTCAAATCGTTTCAAAGGACTAATTTTGGAAGGCTTAGTTCTTTTCAAAGCCACCTAAGAGTATGTCTGATATATTTGATAGAACAGGTTAAATCCAACAAATCCTTTAAACTCATTCTATTCTCTTCTCTTACACAATGGATTCTAAACAATAATATATTGGAACCCTGAAGCAACCTTAGTACTTGCAAACAAATTTTCTATATGAATTTTTTTATTTATCTAACCAACAAGATTTAATCACAAACATTTCATAGACATGACTATAAAAGAGTCATATAGGTATGACTCATATAGGTATGACCCAAACATAAACTGTAAAGAAAGCACTTACAGAGATGCACCACAGAACTAGAGGGTAATAAAGCCACACGTGAATGTTATCACAATATAATGAATAAAACATAATAGGTAAGCACTGGAATGGCTCACACTATTTAAAATTTATTTGAGAATAGAAATACTCACCTGATTTTCATGAGCACCATTAGTTTTATTACACATTACCTAGAACTTTTGCAAATCATGTCTTCCAAAAACTGATCCCCAGATACTTGCTTAATTAAATCAACATAAACGCTTTAGAATCTAGTTTCTCTGATCGCTATAAAGAGATAAAGAATGACTTTTCTTTAAAATATTTAGTTTTTACTGACTTACTGCCTTGGTGAGCTGACCACTGTAATACAGGACCTTTGTTTTAATTGGCATAAAACCAATTCAAGCCAGCTTAAGAGGGGGAGATTACTGGGTTAATATCTGTAAGGTCTAAGAGTAAATGGAGCTCTCTTTACACAAGAAAGATTAAATGCCTCAAGCAATGCAAGCCAGGCTCTTTTTCCCTTAGAAGATTCTATATGAATAGAAAAAAGTTTCCCTGTGTGCCATGACAGATAGGTAGTAGCTGTAGTTGGTGTTCTCAAAAGAAGATAATACCTTTTTTTTTGGCATTCACCCTTTTATTTCATGTACTTATTATAGACTCAGTATGTATGACCATGTGATATAAGAAATAAGTTTGCAATCTGGATCCAAATCACAGGCTTATCCCATTCGGTGCCTTTGGACAAGTAAGCCAGACACCAGTAGTGATAGCCTTAGCAAGACAGTATGGATAGATACTACATTTGTTCTCCTCCTATATTAAAAAAGAACAAAAGTGCTGGCATGTTTATACCACATCACCACTTCTGGTGTTTCCCACATGATTCATTTGTGATAAAGAATATGTTATATAGTAAAACTTGGTCACAAAATGCCTCACCATACTCATTTTAGACATATTGGGATAAACCATACACATTTTATTTTCACTTCAGGAATTACGTAATGTTGTAAGAGCATGTAACCTCGGTAGTTAGAGAAAGCTAAAATTAAAGTTTTTTTTCAATAAAATTCAATAAAAAATTTTATAGAGAAGTCCACAGAAGTGTACCCTCATAAAAAAGAAATCAGCAACAAGGAGAGTAATTCATGCCTCGCTCTGCTTCGAAATGCAAGTTTGAATAATTTCCTTCCATAAATACTTCATCTGATGTAGTGGAGTTCTCCCCTCTTATTTTAAATTAATATGTCTTTATATTTTTTTTGCTAAAGTAAAAGCAATTGTAACTAGATATACTTGCAATGAGATAGTAAACACTGAGAATTGTTCAACTATCTTATTGTTTTTACATATTTCAAAGAATAGTTTAAACAATTTTATACATCTAAGTTCTTTGGGTTACAAAAGAGACAAAAGCAATAAAAATAGTGCAGTGGTCTTGAAAATACTTAATGAACATTTTGGTCTTTTCAAAATTTAATAGTTAAAATTTTGAGGACATAAGTAAGATGAGTGATTAACAAGATAACTTCTCTCCCTAAACACAAGAAAAAAGAGAAAAGAAGAGAAAAACAAAAAGCAAAAACAGCTACTATTTCACTGGATGCACGAAACCATGATGGAGTGAAGTGGAGATATGACAGAGATTTCTAGAGCACAGACACACAAGATGGCCTTATAGATAAAGGAGCTAAGCACAGAGCATCTATCATCTTACTTGTCAAGATCAACCCTGACCAAAATGGGATCGATATGGCCAAGAAAATGTAGGAAAGCTCTTTCTCGTCTGCATGAAGCCAGGGACACAAAGTATTTGCTCTGGGAAATCCCATAGGTCACAGGATCTGAGCTGAGATTAGGTTTGCAGACAACTCCATTACTCCAGAGAAAGAGCTGCCCCAATTCAGGCTATCCAGGACCATTTTCATATTCCACCTACCTAGAGTCTTAGGAAACAACATCAGGACTGCTCCCAGTACCTCCGCTGAACTGACCCTGTGAATAAGCACTTTCATGGCTTAGGACAGAACAAAAATATCACTGCCTACTCTTCTGCTGCCCCAGGAAACTGCTGAGTGGCCTCCACATAACTACTCCTGACCCAGAAAGCAGCCAACCAGCCACTTTAACTGGCCAGACCCACCAAAACCCACAGCAAGTAGGTAGACATCAGTGTTCTCAAACCCTCTGCCCAGGGAAGCAGCTGAGCAGTCCACCCTGAGAAGCTTTGGTTAAACTTCTTGAAAACAATTCAGCAGTCCCAGGCCACCCTTTCATCAATGGACAGAACACCCAGGTACCCCCAAATGGTCAACCAGGACAAATTACAGTTAAACTATACTACAAATCAAATGGACCTAACAGACACTTGCTAGACATTGAATTATCTTCAGACTTCACATTATTCTCATTAACCCATAGAACTTTCTTCTGGATAGATGATGTATTAGACCACAAAACAAATTTCAAAATTTAAAAAAATGTCAAAATAGAATCATTTATTAACTGTGACCACAGTGGGATAAACTAGAAATCAACAAAAGTTAACTTCAGAGCTGTAAAACTAAATGAAAATTAAACAACTTTCTCTTCAGCAACCAATGAGTCAATCGTAAAGTCAAAGAAACATTTAAAAATTCATTAAACAAATGAAAATGAAGGACACATAGAACATGATTGTGTCAAAACATAAAACACAAACAAGACCATCTATGTTTTATGTTCATATAATAGATGAATTAATATTGTTAAATATTCAAATGACTCAAAGCAATCTACAGATTCAGTGTAATTCCAGTCAAAATACTAATGAAATTCTTCATAGAATTTAAAAAAACAATTTTAAAAGGAATGAAGTTGTTGACAGTGCCTTATTTCAAAACATAATACAAAGATACAGCAATGAAAACAGCATGCTACTAGCATAAAAATAGACACATAGATCACTGAAACAAAATAGCTATAACTCAGATATAAATCCGTGCATTTGCCTGGGAAGTGATTTATAACAAATTAAAGAAAGTATAAGCTTTTCAATAAATGATACTGGAAAAACTGAATATTTATATGCCCAGGAATGAAATTATTCCCCTTTGTCTCATCATATACAAAACTGACTTTTAAAATAGATCAAATATTTAACTTGGACTGAAAACTATGAAACTACTGAAAGGAAGGTAGGAAGGAAGGAAGGAAGGAAGGAAGGAAGGAAGGAAGGAAGGAAGGAAGAAAGAAAGAAAAAAGAAAGCAAGCAAGCAAGCAAGCCAAAAACAGAATAAAACATAGAGGAAATGCCTTAGGCTGCTCTGGGCAAGGATTTTTTGATGCAGCCATAAAGGCGTGGGTGACAAAGGCAAAATTGACGAACGGGTTATATAAAACAAAGAAACTTCTGCCCAGCAAAGAAAAACAACAAAATGATGACATAATCTTATACAATAGGAGAAAATATTTGCAAACTATGCATCCACAAGAGATTAATATTAATAATATATGAGACTCAACACAATAGTAAAATAATACTAATTTCAATAATCTGATCTTTAAAAAGGCAAATGACTTTAATAGATATTCCTCAGAAGATAGACAAATGGCTGAGAAGCATATGAAGAAATACTCAACATCACTAATAATCAGGGAAATGCAAATTAAAATTACAATGAGATACCATTTTATCTCAGTTAAAATGACTACTATTAAAGGGACAACAAACAACAAATCCTGGAAGGGTAGAAATCAAACTAGTGCAGTCACTATGGAAGATAGTATAGAGACTTCTCAAAAACCTAGAAATAAAACTACTGTAGGACCCAGCACTGGCATTGCTTGGTACATATCCAGTTAAAATTGAATCAGTATATTGAAGAGAAACCTGTATTACTTACTATTCTTATCACAGCACCATTCACAGTAGTCAAGATATGAAGTCAATCTAGATGTCCATGGACAGGTGAATGAATGGATAAAGAAAATATGCTACATATATATAATAGGATATTATTCATCCAAAAGAAGAATGAAACGTTATCATTTGGAGAAACATGGATGCAACTGGAGAATAATTTGTTATGTGAAATAATCCAGGCACATAAGACAAATACTACCTGTTCTCGCTTAAAATTGAAAGGTAAAGAGTTGATCTAATATAAGTAGAGAACAGAATGGTGGATATCAGAACCTGGGAAAAATGTAGGGTAGGTTGAGGGCATTGGGAGCTGTTCAAGCTAGAAATTGAACACATGTTCAGGGCTGCAGCATGGCTGGGTCCTGGCTGACCCGAGAACAAGGAGATGCCTCAAAGGGCAAGATAAGACCACAGTTGAGGACACCGGGCTTCAACCCCAATTAACTAAATAAAGACTGCAGCTGCAGGCATTTACCTGCTGTAGTGAAATGCCATCTGGAGTCTTTCTCCTAAGATAGTTCTCCTAAATTAACATAATCTTCTACTTGGAAAAGTCCTTGAACCACTCCCGAGATCCTGCCCTCAGTACCCCATCTCCTTGTTTGACGACCTAATGAATATGGGTCTCCCAGAGACATTCCTTGTCTCAGCCCCCAAAGTCTGGGACTCTGTTAAAGGATTTTGACTCTCTTGGAGCCCTAAAATCATACCACTTTGTCTCATTTATTTAAGCCTTCACCGTACACTTGTTTGGGAGATTGGGAATCTTGGCCAGGTCCCCAATAGTAGGGGATGATGGGATAGAACAAAAATGGATAACAGGTGAAAGTATGCTGTTAGATAAGAAAAGTAATATTTAATTCTATAACATAGTAGAATAATTATGATAGGCAACAATTATATATTTCAAATAGCTATTGGAGAGTATTTTCAATGTTGTCTATACAAAGAAATGATAAAACTTCAGATGACAGATATGTTAAATACCTTGATTCAATCATTACACATTATATACTTTTAGCATAGTTGCCAACACAGCCCCACCTATTAGGAGCATCCATTAAATTAAAATTAAATGCTCTATATGTTGTGCAGTTAATGGAAGTAAAAAAGAAAACATAAGACTCAACTTATAAATAAATAGAAAAAGAGCACATATAGAATAGACATGTGCCAATCTCATGTATCCAGATGAATTGACTTTTGCTTTATGGTACAAAATTTGCACAAGCTAGAAAAAAAATGAAATGAATTTCAGTGAAAAGAGACATCATCTCTTCTCTGCATCACATCTTGTTCTTCTCTGTGCCCCTCATGCTTCTGGGTACCTAAAGCTGTGCAAGCAGATGGAAAGAGGTTGCAATGATAATCGTTTGTGACTTTGTACGTCTGTAACCTGTTGTCCACTCTCCATGGCTCCGCATTCACTGATTTACTGGCCCGTTCATAGAAACTCACATCCTAGCTAGAAACATCCTATCTGAAGAGGGGAAATCTGTTGCCCTCTAGCACAGAACTTTAGATGACTTGAGGATCTGAAATCTAGACAGAAATGTTAGATGCATGAATGTATTTCCAATTCTGTTTATAAATCTAAAAAAAAATCATTGAACAACTGTTAAAGTCAGAGGCATAACACTGAAGTGATGATAAATACTATTCATTATTATAATCCTATTTATTATTAGTAATCCATGACAGCAAAAATAGAAGCTGTAAGACTTGAGGTCTAATCTTTGAAAGCCCTCAACATCGCTTCTGTGTCATTCTGTTGTTTAAAATAAGTCACAAGATCTGTTAAGGTTGAAGCCACCACTCTGCTCCCCTCCTCCTCTTGTTCACTTTCCTCCTCCTCCCCTTCTCCCTCTCTCCCTCTCCCTCTCTCTCCTTGCCCTTCTTCTTCTGTGTGTGTGTGTGTGTGTGTGTGT
>RJWT010005418.1:0-31053 GCA_004365215.1 Cuniculus paca | reverse complement strand
AGGAGGCGCGGGGCTCCCCTAGCGCAAAGTCGGTTCAGAGCCTAAGTCCAGATGGCCGGCGGCTCAAGTGAACCGCATCAGGCAGAGGCTGAGCTGAAGCCACAGCTCTCAACACTTGATCTTAGCCAAAAGGCCAAGAAGCCATAGCCATGACTCTCAAAGGTGACCACCTTTGTCCTCAGGATGTCCCCCTCTTAGTTCATCAGTGTGAATCATCACCCAGAAACATCCCCTGAGCGTCACAGGGCAGTTTTTGTTGGGCTTTCCTGACCTTGGCGCACAGTTGAGTCACTGACTATTCAGTCAAACTCCTTCTCCGGCCCTCTTCACTCCTCAGCAGTCCGGCTGCTGTCAAGTAGCCCAAAGCCCCAACACTCAGATCCCATGGTTGCTCTTTCTGCTACGGCCAGCTCCCATCCTGAAGCCATCTAGGAGCCTCCATGAGTTGCCTCTTTAGCATAAATTCAGAGGGCACCAAGAAGAGCAAAGTTTCATCTTTGGAAAGTTCCAGGAGGTTTAATCTGTTGTATGTTTATTTCTTGCAGCACTGGGGATAGAAATCGGGCCTTCTCACTGAGCTCTATCCCCAGCTCTTCCTGATTTTTTTTTGAGACAGGATCCCACTAAGTTGTTAAGTTTTCCAGGCCTGGCTGGAATTTATAATCCTCCTGCCTCAGCCTCCCAGAGTTTTGGGATTACAGATGTGTGCCACCACGCCCAGCATACTGATTCAGCAAATTTATTTTCAAAAGCGAAGAAGTATTACCACAATGCTTGAACAGTTGAGTTGTTTTAAAATCATGAGAAAAAAAATTAACTTATTTTTAGGTAGCAAATCATCTTTATACTAACACTTGTAAAGGGGACCCACATAGCCCATGAAAGTTTTGTGTTCTTCGCAGGCCTGAAGTCGCATTTGTGTTCTTGGTTTTAGAGTATAGGACAAACCTTACTGCCCTCCTTGCTGACTGACTTTGTGTTGCATCTCCTGATGAAACTCTCGACATCTGATCAAGAAACTACAACGAAAGCGGCATCCATGCTGAAACTGACTCTGAAATATCATGCCCAGAAGGTCACCAGGGTAAGGTGCTTGACAAAGTACTTGACATTTCCAAATGCATCTGTATCTTGAGCATTTTTACTTGCCCTTCCTCTCCCTGTCTTCCCCTTCCCCCTGTCCCAGGTCCCCTTCCCATCTCCAGAAATTGTACCTCCCTGTTTTCTAACCTTTTATTTTGCTCTTAAATCATTTATATTTTGGGTTTCTCATACAGGAGAATCCGCATGATATTTAACCTTTCATTCTTGCTTATTTCCCTGAGCATTATGGTCTCAGGATGTATCCATTTTCCTAAAATGACTCAAATTTATCTTTCTTATGGCTAAGTGGTACACCACTGTAAGTGTATATCACATTTCTTTATCCATTCATCAGACCACTTTGAAAATTTAGCTGTAGTGTAGTTTTGACTTCGTTATACGTCTTTTCATACACATTTCTTGCCATTGTTCATTATGTCACTTTTTAAAAATGAAGCTTTTTGTGAAACATTTCAAGCATGCAGGAAATTCTAGAGAATACTTTAATATTCACCTGCCAACCATACTAAATTATAATATTTTACTCTTGTTGCTTTAGTTTTTTTTTTTAATAAATAATAAATAACACAGCAGAGTCACAATTTAAACCTTCTGGGTAGCCCTTGATACAGGGTGACTAATTTGTGGGACTTAGTGCAGAATGAAATATGGGACTGCCTTCATAATGTACAGAGAACTGTCATTAAATTGCTAGGCCTATGAAGTTATCTTTCTCTCTATCCTCACTCAAGTCATCACGAAGTTCTTATTTGCCATTTAATGTCTGTGTAAGTAAAAAAGAATAATTAAAATTTTAAATAATTAGTACAGCTTTTGCTGTTCATGTTATATTGTCTAGTGCTAGTTGTAAATGTAAACGCAAGAGCATTTAGTTGGGTGTGGTGGTGCACACCTGTAATACCAGTACTTTGGCTCAGGCAAGACGATCATGAATTCAAGTTCATCCTGGACAACTTAGTGATTTAGTGAGATGCTTTCTCAAAATGAAAAAATAAGAAGGGTACTCATTTCAGCAGCACATACACTAAAGGGGACTTGTTGACCTGCAAAATTTCTCTTTCAGGTGTCTCAGATGGTGGACACTATTTATAAGCAATTGAATGGAAATCCTTCTTACTTTGTAAAGGACGTCTTGTTGGAGGTTGTCACCTTGTTGACACAAATGTCATCCAAAGGTGTCGTCTTTCAGCTCATGGACTACCCGGTTCCAGCAGACAAGTATGGCTTCCCCTCATCCCTTCTCATGTTTGTTCATCAGCTCCCAGGCACAGCGACATAGGCTCAAGTCTTGGGCTGTCATTTCCAGGCCTGGTTTCTTTTTTGAGATCTACTTTTGTGCCATAGAGGTGATTATAAGACTTAGATACTGACAGAGGGAAAATGCTAGATGTCAAATACGCCGAGTTCATGTTCCCCCAAGTCAAAGAGTGAATTCCAAGGAACAACAGAGGTTAAGAGTAGGAAAATTTATAGAAGAAAAGAATGCAGAATAGGAATAGCTCCTGAGAGACAGGAGGCATCCCAAATCAGTTGCCAATGAGCTCACTTCTCAAAGGAGGTCTCGCAGAGCAAAATCATGAGGTGGGTAAAACATGGGTCAAAATTATGATCAACTAATAAGATTGCAAGTATAGTCACTTGGGTAATATTGACCCAGTTGCAGCAAGGGCATATGGATGACATCATTAACCTTGGACAATAATCTAGTCTTGTCTTTAGTTTTAGTAGTCTTAGTCTTAGTCTCAGTAAGTAGGAGAGGGTAGCCCGCCCCTAATGAGACAATGGGAACTCTCAAAAGGGTGATACCAATAATCTCAAACTTCTGTTCATCCTTTAGGGAAGTACGTAAATCTAGCCATTGTGACTTTAATCTTCTTCAGGTGCACCTCCAGCCACAGTTTCCATGTGTTCTCATCTTCTGCACTGACTTCTGAGGAGGGACCAGCCCTGTCCGACTGCCTATTTCTACCTAACTTAGCTGTCTATAATAATGCAATCATAAATGCTATTCATAACTTTCGCTAATAGCTGGCGTACAGTGGGCCCTCAAGAAATTACCGATGTCACCTTTATTTAGCTGAGGCTTTCAATTATGTTCCGTTGCATATCCTCCAGAACTAAACCTGTCCTCAAAGTGATAATAGATTTTTCTTCCCATTTGGTGAATTTACTCTTTTTTTCTGAAGGAAAAAAATCCACACACGGTTTTTTTTCTTGTTTATGAAGGATAGACATAAAATATTTCTACCTGCCAATAAAAAAATGAGACATTAAAAATTGCCAAATATAACTGGAAGTCTCCTGTCCCTTGACTGTTAATCTGAAATTCATGATCCAGGATCACAAGAAATATTTAAGAAAAAAATGCTAGTATGAGCCAGTAGGACAGTATGACTCTAATGGATTCAGTACATTAGAACTTCAAAAACCACATTCCTCTGCTTCTGGCTTATGTACTGGGAAAATGTGACTTCCTATGCAACAGGTCTTGCCACAGGACAGCCAATATTCAGAAGAGAGCCCAAGAGTGGTGGTGCATGCCTATAATTCCAGCACTTGGGAGGCTGAACCAGGAGGATTGCCAGGAGTTCAAGACCAGCCTGAGCTGCCTAGTGAGAGCTTGTCTCAAAAAAACAAACAAAATGACAACAACAACAACAACAAAAAGTTAGACAGAAGGGACCTTGATACAATGAAAATCAGGTTTTATTCCAAATGACCAGGCTCTTGCCCTAATAATCATTTCAAAGAATTCAGTATACAAAAGCGTCTTTCTGGGCAAGACAACAGGGCAGTAGACTGTGTTCTGAGTTGTTCATCCAACCTCTGTATAGCCATCTTTGTCATCAGGGGATGTTTTCCTTTCTTTTAGTTAGAAAATCCCTGTGATTACAAATGACTTTTCCTCTCCTGGGCAAATCCTGTAATCCTCTAGATTAACACTTTATTCTTATGCAAATTAAGCATTATTCTTCTTTTGCTTAGAAAAAGGATAAGCAAGCCCTTATAACCCTCGTTTTGATGTTATTTGAAAATCACCAGGAGGGCAGGGGGGGTGATATTGTGGTGCTTGCCTGTAACCCCAGCACTCACAAGGCTGAGGCATAAAGTTGAGGCCAGCCTGGGCTACAAAGTAAATTCAATGTCAGCCTGAACTATGTAATGAGATCCTGTCTCAAGAAGGAGGGGGCAGGGAGGGGGTCAGGATTTGGAGCTAAGCTAAACTACAGAAAAGAATGGAAAATCTAACCAGCTGCAAGAAGTGAGAAAATGAAACAGGGCAAGTGAGACTTGGTGTCCATGTGGTTCTCAGCATGAGCCCTGCAGGAAAGACTAGCTGGTTACTAGGTTCTACAGAGCTGGGTATGTCCAAGTCCCCTTATTAGGAACCCAACTACAGAGAGCCTGAATGATAGATCAGTGTGGACTGATAAGACATCAAGATTCCATTGACACAGAGTTGTAAAGCAGTTTAAAATGAGCAATAAACCGGACGTGGTGGCTCACTCCTGTAATCCCAGTACTAGGGAGGCTGAGGCAGGATTGTTGAGATTCGAGACCAGCCTAGGTTACAAAGTGAGCCCAAGGCCAGCCTGAGCTTCACAGCAAGATCTTGTCTCAAAAATAAATAAATAAATAAATAAGCAATAGTCAGTCTACCCATGAAGTGTGGCTATGTGGGAAAGGAGAGAGGGGACCAGATCCTGACATCAGGACTCCAAGCACACCTGTATGACTCATTAAACGTGTGGCCTTTGGCAATATGGTGTATGCCTCTGAGTTCAGGTTTTCGTTTGTTGTTGTTGCTGCCATTGTTGTTTAGGTTTTAAATAAATTTATCTGTATACTTATGATCGATTAATTTATATTCCTATAGCAATCTTTAAATATACCACTATTCCTGGACAAGCAGGCTCGCCTGGTGGAGGAGCAGAGTACAGAAAATGACCAGTTTTTGACAATAAGCTAGATAGAAGCCGGACCTGGTGGCGCACGCCTGTAATCCCAGCACTCGGGAGGCTGAGACAGGAGGAGTGTTGTGAGTTCAAGACCAGCCTGGGCTAAAGAGTGAGCTAAGGCCAGCCTGAACAGCATAGTGAGACCCTGTCTCAAAAAGACAGGGGCTGGGGATTTAGCTCAGTGGCCTGAGTGCCTGGCTGGCAAGTGCGAGGTTAAGAGTTTGATCCCTGGTGCCGCAAAAAATAATAATAATAATAATAAGCTAGATAGAAACTTAAATCTCAGCAAGAAATGAACTGGCAGACTTGCAGGCTATATTTACCATAAGCTGTCACTTTAAATCTTCCTCTGTTTTTCAGGATAAGACACTTAGGGAATCATTTGTACTTGAGGGTCTCAGCTTGTCTTGGACTTGTCTGTACTGTTTTTGCTCTATAAAAATGTGATCCATGTCACCGTGTTTAGGATGATCTATAAAAATGTAATCCATGTCACCGTGTTTAGAATGAGCTATAAAAATGTGATCCGTCTCACTGTAGTAGAGAATGATCCACTTAGAATCTGCCTGAGTTCACAGCACTTTGTGTTTGCAGTGCTCTGATGTTGATGTGGCAGGCAGTGGGCACCAAGCCACAAGTTGCCCCGCATGTGCTGAAGGCAGTCCTCTTGGTGTTGAAAGACAAGCCTTGGGAAGTGGAGGACAGCTTGCAGGAAGAGAAATGCTTCGTCCTGGACACCACCAACATGATGCCTCTGGCGGTGATGACCACATCGAGTGCCTCTTCCCAGTATTGTTCTCCTCCCCTTGCCAGTCCTACCTGTGCAGACTCCGTCTTTCCTCCATACAGTTGGCCCTCATCTGTCCACTCATTCAGTACAAATGTGTTTGGTGCCACACCCTGACCAAGGGGCTTACATTCTGCAAAGTGATACAGACAGGGAAGACGTACGTGTGTCAGATGTCCACAAAAAACTAAAACAGTGTTGGGGGAAAGAAACTGACAGGGATGCTATAGGCATCTTGGTCAGGTGTCCAACCTCCCTGCTGAGGTGACGTCTAATTGGACACCTGCATCAGGTGAGAGCGATCCTTGCATATACCCAGAGAGACAGGAAGGAGACCAAAAGCCCCGTGGAAATGGAGGTCAGTGAATGCGTGTGACCTACAGAATCAGAGTAAGCTGAGCAAGGGGAAAGTGGAAGCGATGAAACCAGCAAGGCAGCTGCTAGCTCAGTCGTACACAGTTCTGTAGAATATGAAGGCCTAATTTCACTTCTGTCCATCATTACGTGTCTCCCAAAGATCCAAATCATCATGCCTAGCAGAAAATTCAGGGCTTACAGGAATATAATAGAACAAACTGTTATGTGGTGCACACCTGTAATCCCACACTCAGGAGGCTGATGTGGGAGGATTGGTGAGACTTCCAGGTCACCTGGACTATGACACAAGACCCAGTCTCAAAAAAAAAAAAAAAGTCAGTACACCAAATGATCCATGGACAGCCTGGCCCACCTCCCCTTACCTATCCCACTTCCCTGGATCATTTGAGTACAGCGAGAACCCGGGTTGTTAACAGGACTATTCTTCATAAAATCATTAAGGGGAACTTTGGACGTATACCCTCTTGGGGACCCGCTGGATTCTCCCTGGTTTGGCAGCCAGGGACATTTAACTGTGCCCTGAAAATACCTTGCCTGAGAACACTTGGCCCAGTTCTGGAGCACAGCTGACTTAATCATGGCTCCTGAATGAGAGAATAAGCAGGCATGGTTTGTGCTTCCTCCAAGGAGGCTGAGGAAGGTTACAGAGCCCCAGTCTTCTTCTCCTTGATAAGAATGCATTTACAGGGAGAAGCATCCCTTTTTAATACCCTTTTCCTTCCTTTGCAGGCATCCCAGGCCCTGTGCATACTTTTGCCTATAAGTTCCTATAAGAAAACAGTGGCCCAGTTTTTCCCTGAGCTCTTGATGGCCCTCATGTTTCAACTCCTCCACATCAGTCAGCTGAGAGTGCAGTCACAGGACAGGCCTCTGTGAGAGCCCTGCTTACTTCGGATGCAATATGAGATGAGCCACTCCCTTGCGTTCACGTGGGGTTTGTGCAATCCTGGGCATGGCGCATTCAAACATTAGAGTGTTCTCTCCTCTGAAAGGCAGATGTCTTCAGAAAAGTAACCATCCTGAGGACCTGGACGTCACATATCATGTCTCCTGCATGTGTACACAGCATAGAATGAGCCACAACTATAAAACATTGTTCATTCTTGCTATGCTCCCTGTCGCATCTATAAAGAAGGAGTTAGGTCACAAACCACACTCATTCCCTGATGACAACCTCTCAAAGTTATCATACATATACAAGGAAACAAGTTGCACAAATGTGTGCTGTGAACTGAAAAGCTGTTTCATGGTTGCAAATGGGATGTGTGGGCTTACAACATGAGTCCTCTGTCCTCATAGGGAAAAGTTCAGGATTCCCTTTAGCCCGAGAGAACACAGCTGCTTGTGCCGCCCTCCAGAGGACGTTCAATGCAACTGTCAGCTAATTGCCTTGCCTGGTGTGGACATTGATGCCTGGCAGAGCTCTAAAACATGCTTTTATTAAGATACAGAATCCATTCCCTGTGCTTTAAGCAGATACATACACCTAATCACCCTGAATAGAGGAGAGTATATCCTATTCACTAATGGCATTCATGAAAGAAAACTGACCCTTTTTGCAAGTCATTGCTTCATCGAAATCTATTGCACATAAGCTAATAAATTAGCAGATTAATCCTAGCTTTTATGAGCTATACTTTTAATTTAAAAATTTTTCAATTTAGCCACCTGTCCCATGTACTACTAATCAAGAGAGAGGAAAGTATTTGGCCATCTCCTTCTTCTGGGACATCCCATTTCTCAAAACCTGTACTGTACAAAGCATGCGTCCTTAGGTATGTGAAGGTCATTGTCCCAGGATGATGCTCTTTTTTGGGTCCTTATAGCTATGCCCAGGAGGCACTGAGAATTCTGCTAGATTGTTCCGGACTGCAACAGGTGAATACTATTCTAAAGGACAGTTTTTACTGGAGTCATATTTCCCTCACATACCTTGATTGGGTCAACCTCATGGCCAGGTAAGAACAGGGGGCTCCGGGTGAGATTCTTGGTCTCTCCATCTTCCCTCAAGTAACACACACGGGAACACAGGATCTATTTCAATTTTTAAATCTGTCTTAATTATTTAAATTGCCATTTGATTTCTACGCCTTCACTTATTTCAAGAGGTTTTATTTGGGAATATTTCCCCTTTCCTTCCCTGTTACTTGATGACTCAATTACTCTCATACTACAGAACACATTTATCTTTTTGATACAAGGCTCAAGGTGAATCTGGATTTCTTCCCTTCTGGGATTTAGCTCAGACATCAGATAGTTCTGTAGCCTTGCTTAAAAGAGGCCCAGTAGAGACCTGTGCTCAATAAACCAAACAAAATTGGGGAACTAGGAAAAAAAAGAATTTTATGTTTCTTTTACTGGAAGAGGGGGGTGGTTTCCTCATTTGTTCTTTAGTGACTAGCAAGCTTCTGATTATAGGGATCAAATTTTCTGATTAAGAATTAAGATATAGTAACTTATCAACATGACATACTACTGCGATATTGTAACTGACGCAGAAAGTGTATTCTCTATGGTCCATGGGTTCCTGATGCTTTTAAAAATGGCATTTTGCTGAGTGTGTTGGTGCACACCTATAATCTCAGCACTCAGGAGGCTGAAGGAGGATCACTGTGAGTTCGACTCACAGTAGGCCGACTGGGCTACACAGTGAGTTCAAAGTCAACCTGAACAGCATTGCAAGACCCTGTCTCAAAAAAACAAAACAAAAATTATCTCATTTGTACTTGTGTTTCTGGAACACACGTGTAAAAGTGTGGTACATCTGCACGCTACAAGTGGTCACTAGCTCAGTGTCCACTCTGTCCTCAGGACCTATGGATTTTCTTAACCAAAGTTTGTTCTATAGAGCAGCAAAGCCCCTCCTGTGGGTTGATTCAGAGTCTGGCATTAGCAAGTCCCCAGGTGGTTTGTAGGCACATCGAAGCTCTTAAAGACCAATGCAAAGTCTTGAAATGGAAATTTTGCCACATCATCCCTCCCAGTTGCGTGACCAAAACCGCAAAGGTAACCTGCATGGCTATTGCAAGTTGACCTTTAGATATTTGCTATCTCTCCATTTGGTCAAGCATTGATGGGAGATTGTACCCAATTAAGGCTTTTTGTTGTGTGGGAAGGGATGGAAGACACAAGAAAGAGAAGTGGCATTAAGGAAAGAAATACAGACAGAGGCCCAGGTATATATAATCCCCCCAAAGACTGTAGAATTCATAGTGAGGCTGTAGTTTATCTTGGATTAGGGAATACTTTTTTCTTTTTACTCCAGGAGGTGAAAACTTTGAGGCTAATGTTCATCTTTTTTTTTTTTCTAGTACTAAGAATTAAACCTTGAACATAGGGCCTTCATGCTGAGATATATCCCCATCTATATATGTGTTTTTAATTTTTTTAAATTTTGAGACAAGGTCCCACTAAATTGTCCAGGCTAGGTTTGAACTTGCAGTGCTCTTGCCTCAGTCACCTAAAGTGTTGAAATCTCTTCATCATCGTCAGTGTTTGCTGACACAGAACATGTTTTCTGCTTTGCTAATTCAGTGCCTCATTCTCCTTTACAGAACTCTCTGTGATTGTAAATTTCCACAGTTTCTAGAAACCTTATATTATCTCCACAAAATATTAGTGCAAGGTCCTAGGAGGTCAGAAGAGCATATCATCATAGTAATATTCTTCATCAAAGTGAGTTTTAATAGAAAACTATGAATAACACAATTCTCATTTCCTTTTATTACCTAAGCTTAACACTCTAGCTTCTTGTCTCCCCTTCAGAATGTTTGTTTTGACCAAAACTTAAAAAAGAATAAAAAGATACCTGAAGGTGGGAAAGGGAGCAATGGGATGAGTTACACCTGCATTATGGGATAGTTGCCCCTTTAGTTTGCTGTAGAAGTTGGCTTTTATCTTCTCCTAGAGAGTGTGGATTTGCACAAACACTATTTTTATACCAGTTCTTATATTTTGCATGTCTATGGAAGCATACCAAGAATAATTGGGTTTTCCAAAGGTAGTAAGTGACATCTGGGCCTATATGATAATTCAGACTCTTTTGGGAATAAATAGGAATTGTCCAAACAACTGGATAAAATTAAGATACTTTGAATATGAATATTAAATTACACATTACTATGTCAGTGAAATCAAGCATATTGAGGAAGTCTTTTGGTTTACAAAAAAGGTTGTATAAATTGAAACTATCTGAGTCAAATGTAATTTTTCAATGAAAGTCATATTGTAGAGGTGTGATGCCCAATATTTTTTAAGAATATGAAATGGTTTCAAATGACATAGCAAAATAGTTTATTAAAGATCTTATACACTAAATGGTGTACCTCTAAAGCTTTCTGAAATCTATGTGAATCAATTTAACTGAACACTGCACTTCCTCAAAGTGCCTCTCTTATTAGTTTTATTTTGTGATTTAATATTTTCATTGTGTTGACATTTAAGTGTATATAACTATTAAATAGGTCTAAAGAAGACATAAGTAAAATCTCCCATAAAATGATACATTCAAAAGAAATGTACAAGCTACCTAAGATTTATATTGGCATCATCAATGGTAATTTAAAGTGAGTCATTTAGTTTCCAGCAATGTAAAGAAATTATCAAAACAAGAGCAAAGCAAAGCATCTGTTCCTTATCTGACTGCTGTCTCCCACCTCTGCGTGTGCAGGGTTATATGCAGGAATACATGGAAGTACTTGGGAGTTTTGCGTGACTCAGAATCCAGTCTCAACTTTCATGACAGAAACTGTGCCCTTTGGCCTGACTCCATTCATCAACTCGTTTTGTTTTGTTTTATATTTTCAGATTCTGGATAAGTTCTTCAAGGACCCTCTCCCAGAATTATTTTTGGTCTTCCTCAGAAACTGGATCAGTGATCCCAATCCTGAAATTAGCAAATTAAGCCTTCAGAAAATCACCACTATGGCCCCAGTTATCAATAAGGTATGTGGGTGGGATTTGTGTTTGGCACTGCTGTCAAAGCCATAACCTGATATTTTAATATTGCTCACTATCTTTATAATAAAGCAATGATTTTTCTTTAGTTTCTATACAGCTAAACCCATATCAAAGCCTGATGCTTTTGCAATAAGAAAACTGTTGAATGGAAAGGATGTAAATTACTGTAGTGGCTTCATCACTTTATTTCTAATTTTTTCCATAAAATCGTTCATTGCACTCAGAATTCACTTACCACATGGCCCTACCTAAACACTTTCTTGCGGACCAAACCATGAGTAAATGAGTTAATTTCCCACCCAGCATATATACACGCACACTTATTGATTCCTATCTCTAAGCTCTTGCTCTAGCTTTTTCCTCTGCTCATAGCCCTTCCCTCTGTCACCAGTATAAGCTCACATTTTTCTCTTTCTTCAGCAATCAACCCAAGTCAAACTTCAGTGACTATGCTGATTTCTAGGGGCCTCATCCCTTTCAGAGCCATAACAATTTATTTGTTATATTTTATATCAATGACCCTCTTGACCACCAGTATCGACAACACCTGGACATTTAGACATGCAGCTGTTGGTACCCACAGAGTCAGGGGTTCTGGACTGGAGACCAGTAGTCTGTGTTTTAAAATGTCCTCCAATGACTCTAATGCCAGCTCAAGTTGAGAATCAATGTCTTACATCGTTTCCCTCTAAATCATATGATTACTTTTTATCTTCCAAATCAATTAAATATAAGCACACCACTACATTGTGTTATTGTTGCTTGGGGTTTTTTGTTTGTTTTATTTTGTTTTGCTTTTTTTGAGACAGGGTCTTGCTTTGTAGTGCAGGCTGGCCTTGAATTCACTATGTAGCACAGGCCGGCCTCAAACTCTTGGTGATCCTCCTGCCTCAGCCTCCCAAGTGCACCACTCGACTACCTCTGTGTTTTATAATTCCAAATTCCAAAATATCTTGCATAATGCTGAAATTTTAGGCACTCCATAAATCATTATTGATATAATAATAAAACCCTGCTTATCTCTTGAGCATAGTCTCTGAAACCTGAAAGCCTGTCCCTGGATGTTCATTATACATTGAAAAAGACTTGAGCCATGGCTCTTTAGCCTTTGGTGAGTCATGCAAGTCCCTGGGTTTATGAATAGTGTACAATCTTTCAGGAAGCAGCAAGTGATTTATTGCTTTGTCCAGAACTTTTCCCAACGCTTCCCAACTGGAAGGGAGATTCTGTGTCCAGGACAGCTGCAAGCGAGAGAGAAGTAGTGGAGAGACCTGGACTGAGGTTTCACTACTGTCCAAAGCTCAACTTTCCAGCCAGACACAGTGGCCACCAGCACTGAGAAAGTCCTGAAATCCATTTTCCTCTCCTTAAAGCTATTATTTTGGCAAATAATGTTGATTTCTTTCTTTTCTTCTTCCTCTTTGGTGTGTCCTCTTTCCATTTTCCCCTGCCTTCTCTTGGCACTGATCTGTGTATGGCTTCCATGAGCTACCTCAGCTGGTGTCCAAACCAGTCCCTGTCATCCAGTGTAGAGGCCATACTGCCAGCAGTGTGTTGGTAAATGCTTGCCAAACAGCTCTCTGGAAATGAAGGTCTTTTTCTGGTGTAAATGTTCCTGTGCTGGCTAATTTCAAACTGTTCAAAGGTTATCACTAAACATGGACTTGGGCAGACGTGCACAATCACACATTACTTAATCTTCCCACCATGCAGACACAATACACGTAAATAACCTCAAGTGTAGAAAATCATCAAATGTATCAAGAGACCTAGGAATTAATAATTTCTGAGTATTACTTTGGTTTTATTTTATTATAAATTTATATCGTGTAATTATTCATAGTGATATATTTAACAACCAATTTACAAAATTTCTGAGATTTTGTAAATGACTCTTGTGAGCCGGTGCCAGAATGTCAGACTCAGAAGTGTACAAACTAAATGCCAACGGGGGATGGGTGATGTGAATGCAAGACTGAGTCAGGGGTGCAAGGCCTGAGCACAGCCCCAGGACCGAGGCCTCACAGGGGCAGGGCACCTCCTGAGTGCTTCCTTCAGTCAGTCAGTCTTCAGTTACAGGACAGGCTAGAGAGATCCGAAACCTTCAGGAGAGCACAAACCTCTCACTAAAGTGGACACCTTTCTGCCACGTGGCAAGAGAAATACATGCAAAATTCACTGGTGACATGGACTTCGACTGGCAAGCTCAGGCCTTGCCAGTCAAGGAACTGTGGGAGACTACCGAGCTGTCTCTCCTGAGAAACGAAGCCCCTTGCCTTGACTGTTCGCTGACCTCTCCTACAACCCTGTTCACTGAGATACGCAGAGTTGGCTATATTGAAACAGATGTTCCCTTAATTGGCTAAAAGAATGTGATCAAATCTGATTGATATGCCAGCTTGTCTCATTGCAGCCCATGGGCAAGAATTCCCCCCACCCCCCACTGCTGACAGCTGGAATGGGGGCTTGAACAGGAGCCTGTGAGATTCTGGGGCTAGGACATGAGATATCTTAGCTGAGGCCAGGGGACTCAATAAGAATTATGCCTTTCTGGTGGTAAAGGTGCCATGCATCAAACTATTCATTGCATTGCTAATTGGGGAGAGCCTTTATGCCTGGTACAAAATTGCTGTTTCTCCTTACAGTCAATCCCTGCAAAGTTTCTTTTCCCTAGCACTCTACCATGACCCCCGCCCACCTCCCTGATTGATACAAGTGAAAGTCATGAGCTTTTGGACTCCTGATCTTTTGTTCCACAGAGAACATTGGCCATCCCAGAGTTCCCCATCCGCACAATTTTCCCTATTTGTCTTTATTTTGCATCCACGTGCCATATTGCTGGGTGAGAGACCAGAACTTCCACGGGATTTGGGTAAGGAACAACAGAAGCATCTTTAGTTCAACTCCTTGAGGATGGATGCCTCCTTACACACTGGCTGAGTCCTCTCTTCCCCAGGGACTAGCAGCCAGCAGCCTCCCCTGATGACAGCTAGACTCTGGAGCCACCACTAGATCCAGTGGCATCTGAGGTACTTCTTGGACTCTGCTGCCTCTGAGCAGTGTGTGCCTGTTGCTTTTGAACTTTTCCTTATGAAGGTTTCATGGCTTTGCTCTGTAAGAGGTGTCACATGAGACATCCAATACAGCCACCAAGGCCTGAGAAGTATTTGCAGATAAAAGACTATCATCACGTTTAGTTTATGAGTTATTCATAAAACTGTTTAAGGATTTTGAAGAATCAAATCTACCGTGTTATCACAGAAGGCTATCTACTTCTTATTTTAGATCTTTTTGTACTATAATCATGTTTTACCATATGTAAATTTGTACTTTTATTTAAAATATAAGGAAAAAATAAGAGCACATTTCAATTAGTTGCATGGAATGGCTGGCCAGGCACCCCTAGCATACAAATCTCTTCCTTCAGATTAATCTCATCATTAGTGCCTGTCAACGAGTGTGTACTTTTTCAAAACAAGATGAGTGTGGTGGTGCATGCCTGTAATCCCAGCACTTGGCAGGCTGAGGCAGGAGGATCACCATGAGTTTGAGGCTAGCCTGGGCTACATAGTGATTTCAAAGTGAGACTTTGTCTCAAAGAAAAATAAAACAAACAAGCAAAAAAAACCCTGAAAGTTAAAACAGAAAACTGTTTTAGTTTTTTCTTTTCTTTTCTTTGTGCTGGGATCAAACGGAAGGCCTTGTGCCTGCTACACATGTGCTTTACCATGGAACTACACCTCATGCCTGAAAAAAAAAAAATCTTTGGTTTCTTCCAGTAAATTACTATCAAAATATCAAAATCATTCAGAAATCTTGATTCATAGAACTTAACATTTTATCTTTAGCTGTGAATCACAGAAGATGTATCATAGCAGTCCAGAATTTTAAAGTGCTTTTTCAATATTTTTACTGTTTTTACAGATATTTTTATATCTTCTTTTGGAGAAATAATAAAAATAATTTTTAATGAAAAAAATGAAATTACTACTGTAGCATATAAAGATTATACTCTATTTTTGTATGTTAACATGGAGTCATTTGGGTTCTATCCCCAGAAGTATCAGAAACCTTTTTTTTTTTTTTTTTTTTTTTTTGTCTTTTTGAGACAGGGTCTCATTATGAAGTTCAGGCTGGCCTTGGGCTCACTATGTAGCCCAGGCTGGTCTCGAACTTGCAATGATCTTCCTGCCTCAGCTTCCCAAGTGCTGGGATCACAGGAGTGCGCCACCACGCCCGGCTTCAAAAACATTTTTAAAAGGCTGAACATTAAGCTCCTCTTTGGACTGTTTGTAAATAGCCACAATTTTTAAAAAGAAAATTGAAGGATGTGGCTGGGGATTTAGCTCAGCGGCCTAAGCGCCTGCCTGGCAAGCGCGAGGTTGTGAGTTTGATCCCCAGTGCCGCAAAAAAAAAAAAAAAAAAAATTGAAGGATGTGATTTTGCTTCTGATGGAGCAGACATGGGCATCGGACAAAAACTTTGCCCTTCTGCTATCACTGAGAGCAATTTAAGAGATTTCCAGAGAAAAGGGTAATACCATCCCAAAGATTTGAGAGGTGCGTCTGGGGAAAACAAGCAGTGAATGCAAACTATGAAAAATGATGTTAGTCAATTAAATTCTGAGGCAAACTAAACGCAAGCAATGAGTTTTATGGTTTATTAAATTTTAGTCGTTTGGAAAAACTTTTTTGACATCAAGTCATATTTACACGCAGATGTTCACACAAAGCTTGTCTATCTATAAATACATCTAAAAGAAAACTAAATGCCAACTCAAGTCTCCTTCCAGTTCCAAATTTCCATCATTTTCCTCCTTTTACGTGTAGATAGAAAATGTCTCTACCTTATTAACATCCATCCGGGATGCCTTCATAGCCAAAGACGAGACTGTTGTACTTCAGGCCTTGCTCACCCTCCGAAGCCTGCTAGACAAACTGGACAAGGTGACCTACTCCTCACTGTGCGGTGGAATCGCTTCCAGCTACTTCCGTCTGATGGATCACGTGAGTCACACCGTCAGCTGTGTAAGATCTGGGTTTGAGGGTTCAACAGAAACCCCAGCTGAGGCAATGCTCTTATGTCCTAGAATAAGTTAACAGACGCTAGATGTTCTCTTCAGAGTCACCACTGTTTTCCAGAGACGCTAATATAGGAGGCCCCTTTTTAAAAATGACATTGACAGTCTAAAAAAGTCTGTCAATAAGGAAGTAGGATCAAAAAGCAACTTCTGTGCTTGGATGAGAGAGGAATTATAGCTTGGTAGCTACATACTGATCAGCCCTGGATTTGACTCTGTCGGTTCACATCCCTGTTCTACTCTTACGAGCTGTGCTATCACAAGCGAGTCCCTTCTTCAGTTTTGGTGCATCTTTCCCCGTCTGTAAAACAGACAACAGGCTGTGCAGGGCTGTAGCTCAGCAGCACAGCACCTGCCTGGCAAACGTGAGGTGAGTTCAATTCCCAGTACCAAAAAAAAAAAAAAAACCAGCAGGAATTCCACTATGAAGGTAAGGGTTAAAATGTGCAATGCCTCAAATAAATGTTTGTTATTATCATGTAAGACTTAAATTCAAATGTATTTCACCAGAAAATTGTGCCTTTTGAAAATGCTCATTTTATATGATAAACATAGTTCTGAAAAGTTGAACAACAGTGATGTATTTGGATAAATGTGAACACTTACGTATGTCATGAAAAATCCGTGTTTTTAAAGGATTCTCTGATGAGTTGTTTGTAAACCAGAGAATGAATTTATAGTAAATTGCTTTGTCAAAAGTTTTAAGTTCTTAAAAAAAAAAAGTTTTAGGTTCTTAATCATTCTTTTCTTTTTTCTTTTTCTTTTTTTTTTTTTTTGTGGCACCGGGGGATTGAACTCACAACGTTGTGCCTGCCAGGCAGGCGCTTAGGCTGCTGAGCTAAATCCCCAGCAATTAATCATATTTTAATGAAAAGGGAACAATATTATTAAGTTACAGAAAAAAGAAATTTCGTGGCAACAGTTTTCATAAATGCATGATAATAATAGTGACTACAGTTTATTGAATATTTACTATGTGCTAGGCACTCTTCTAAAGGATTTACATGCTGTATCATATACAATCATCTGAGCAACTTTGTATTCATATTTCATATAAGGAAATTGAGGTTAACATAGGCAATATTTGGTCATATAGCTGATAAATTTGTATGTTTATATAAAAATATTTTCATAATGAAATCATAAACATTTCCCTGAAAAATAGAAGGTGATATTATATTTTTTTAAATGAGCCTTTTCTGCCAAGCATGGTGATGAACACTTATTCCAGCACTGGGGAGGCTGAGGCAAGAAGATTGCCATGAGTTTGAGGTCAGCCTGAGTGAGACTGTCTCAAAAATATTTAATATTTTATATATATAATTAATATTCTCATATGAGGTCTTTTTCTTTTCTATGGACACACTGCAGTTTTATGGAAAAGTTCAGAACTTGGCTATCAGGCACTTGGCGGAGTTACTCAAGGATATGCGTCAACAAACATCAATTTTGAAACGTATCCTAGGAGGCTTCACACCCCTCATCCTCTGTTTGGAGGACAGGGATGGTAGAGTAGTGAATGTAAGTACAAGTAAGTGAAAGTAAGACCTTTGATTATGCATTTCTTAACTTTGCAGAAAATCACAATATTTTATGTAACAGCACATAAACAGATCCTCACTGTCCTTTTTCTCGCTCTCAGGCATGTAAATATGCACTTGCAATCTGTAACTCCCAACTAGACTGGTCAATATCAAATTTGCTTAAAGACGAAAACTATAATTTTGAGCTGGTAGTTCTCCACGTCTGTAACCATCTTGTAAGTAGCCCTTCCATATTTACTACTCAGAATTAAAGACAAAACATAAAGGGTATCTGAAGTGACAAAAGGCAGGAGGGGGGTAAGGGAAAGATTGATCTTGGGGAAAGAATGTAAATAAGACATGAAATTACAGCTAGTGATTGAGATGAGAAGAAAAATTAGAATTCTCTACTTCATCCACTTTGATCATCCAGCTTACCTTCTTCCTCCAAAAAATGAGGATGGAAGAATGCTGACTGCAAGTTGAAATCAAAGTTGAATTGGAAAGGCAAAGTTGAGTCTGGGAATAACAAATAATAGCTGCAAGTAAGTAGAAGAGTAGATTTTCACGCATAAAAATCCCTAAGTTCTTAATTGGTCCAGATTTTGTATAAGAAGTCAGGTTATTTAGTCTTGAAGCTTCTCTGGAGAAAACACATGCACTTGTTCACCAATTTAAACAGGTATTTTCTTTCCTTTTTATCCCCAGCTCCATTCTAACGGGGACTGCATTACATATTTAGTATGTGACGCCTTGCGGTTCCTGGGGAGTTCCCAAGTGCATCTGAGAAGAGCAGCAGTTATTTTACTAGGTAAATACATTTAATTCTTATTTCTTAATTTATCTTTAAAGGTACTGAATAGCAGCTAGAAGTCTTCATTAAAAATTTATAGAGCTAGAGTCGGGTGTGGTGGCACACGCCTGTAATCCCAGCACTCGGGAGGTGGAGGCTGGAGGATCATTGTGAGTTTGAGACCAGCTTGGGCTACAAAGTGAGCTGAAGGCCAGCCTGAACTGCATAGTGAGACCCTGTCTCAAAAAGACAAAAAAAAATTTTTTATAGAGCTAGGCAAGGTGGCACACCCCTGTAATCCCAGCACTCAGGAGGCTGATGCAAGTGGATCACATAGAGTTCGAGGCCAGTCTAGGCTACGTAATGAGTCCAGGTCAGCCTGAACTACATAGCAACAACCTATCTCAAAAAAAAAATTATAAATTGCCTTTGTTTATGATGGATTTCACCTGTCATGAAGTTAATACATGTGATGAGAATAGAATTCTATTTTATAATACAAAGTAAGCTTATCTGAAAGATTAAATTATTACCTGAAATGTTCTTAACAGGATGAATTTCCAATTAACATGTCACAGTTCATCTTTCCCCTTCACGTTTTAAAAATCACTATCCAATGAATAAAACAGTTTAAAAATACATACAAACATCTTCTTCAACAAAACTGAAAAATCTGTGGCCATCAACTACAGTACAACACATGAAGAAGAGCTACAAAATCCAGTAAAGTTTAAAAAAATAAATAAATGCGGGGACAGGAGCAGTCAAGGAAGACTAAGGGAAGACAAATAAAGACTTGATTCCCATCTCACACAAACCTGTTAAAGGTATTTTTTTCCACGAGCTTCTCACTGTGAAGATCAACTTTGACACCTGGTACCAAAAATTCCTTCCCTTAGCATTCCCGGCTGCGTAGCAGGCTCCCAGTGAGGCAGCAGGCTTTTCCCTGAACCCTATTTAGCACTACAAATGAAGGACAAGGACAGTGGGCCCCAGGGCTTGAGACCTGTGTTCATGGGAGGGGATCAAAGAATCACGTGCACAGGTGGAAAGAAAAGCCTGGCTTGTGAGAACTTTATTTCAGACCAGGAACACTTCCTATTGTCTTGAACCCTACCCTGGAACTTTTCTGAATATAACTACTATAAGATCCAAAATTAAATGTTTTTTTTTTGTTTGTTTTGTTTTTGTTTTTAACAAGGGAAATAGTGTTTTCTCTCTATACAGATACTTCAGGGAAGGGGGTGAGAAAAAGAAAGAAGAAAAATAAAGTTCAGAAAACATTTCTACAGAGCAGAGGAACTTCATCCTAAATATTTTCCATGAATCCAAGACTTTTAGAAAAAAGATTTAACATGGTGACAAACCTATGACGTGTGCCGCAGCTGGTCAGTCATTATCACTGAACACTTTAAAAGGTTTGCCACCACTGATCAAAAGCCATGTGCAAGAACACAGGGAATATGTGACAGGGCAGTGGGAGCACAGGAGAAATAAGCTTCCAAAGTAGAGTGTGAAAGTGTGAAACAATGAGAAGATGTATGGAGCCAGCACAGAAAAAGACAACCACATTGCAACCAGAAAAAGAGACAAGCAATACAAGGGTGAGAAACTTTTTTTTAGCACTACTGGGGATTGAACCCAGGACCTTCACTACATCTCCAGCCTCCGTTCTTGTTGTTTTGGTTTTTGTTTTGCTTTTTGTTTTTTGTTTTGGCATGATCTCACTAAATCACCTTATTGAGCCAGTGTGGTGGTGCATGCCTGTAATCCCGGCACTTGAGAGGCTGAGGCAGGAGGATCACTGGAAGTTCGAGACCAGCCTGGGCTACAAAGTGAGCTCAAGGCCAGCCTGAACTGCATAACAAGACCCTGTCTCGAAAAGACAAAAAAAAAAAAAAACCCACCTAAATCACCTCATTGCCTAGCCTGGGCTTGAACTTGCAATCCTCCTGCCTCAGCCTCGAAGAGTACAGGGATTACAGACATCCACCACCACACCTGGCAAAGCTGAGAAATCTTAGCAAAGTGAAATGAAAATCGGCAAGGAACAGTTTTAAAAATTAACTAGTAACAAAGAGAGATGAAAAAAGAGAATGGGCATGAGTGATAGTATTGCTGAAGAAGAGAAATAATTACTACTAGAAAGTACTCAAAGATATAATTTAACAAATGAGTAAAGCCATAAGTTGAGATGGTAAGTCATTTTTTACAGATCATTTATACAGAAGGCAACATAAGGCATTTGCTAATTATTTACCTCAGAGCTTAAAAAATTGTTTTGGGCATCTTGGTGGGGGGGGGATAACTATAAATTTTAAAAAGTAAGTTTGGCACTAGACTCCAATTGAATGTTCAATGTAGAATAATATAAAGTAGTGTCAACAAAATTCTGATTGGAGAGAAAATTGTGACTTAAGAGTTTTGTATTCAGCAAAATTATAGCCAACTATGAAGACTATAAAAATATTTTCAAAAACATAAGAACTCAAGAAAAAATTATGATTCCTTGGTAAAGAAACTATTAAAGGATAGAATTCATCCAGTTAAAGAATAAGTGAATGAACTGTTATAAAAAGACATAAGTGCGTACTTAAGTGTAGGACCTAGTCTATTCCCACTTTGGTTTTTGTTTTTTGTTTTGTTTTTTTTTTTTGGCTTTTCTCTACGCCTGAGGGTCGGCTCTCTGGTGGCCTCCATGCCCGAAGCCCCACTGCCATCTTGCTTTCAGCAGGGGCAGCACTTAATTAATGCTTATTAAGGCATTCACCAGGCAAGGACAAGCTTACTACTCAGTAGTAAGGGCAACCATGCTGGTCATAAAACAAACTGTTCCATCTAGAATATTTACTGAGCCCCTGCTAAGAAATACTGAGCAGCAGAGTCAATATAACTGCACTAAATATATCATCAGCTAATCCCAATGATTTTTTTTTTGTACCAGGGATCGAACTCACGCTTGCCAGGCAGGTGCTTATGCTACTGAGCTAAAACCCTGGCAATCCCAATGATCTTGACAAGTTGATTCTAAATGTGGCTGGCTATGGTGGCACACACCTGTAATCCCAGCACTCAGGAGGCTGAGGCAGGAGGGTGGCTGGGAGTTCAAGGCCAGTCTAGACTACAAAATGAGGCTAAGTCCAGCCTGAACTGCATTTGTCTCAAAAAGACAGAAAAAAAAAGAGAGAGAGAAAGAAAGAAAGAAAATGATGGACTGGCTAATAAAAGTTGCCAGAACTAGGAACACATGGGTGTACCACACACGCACACGTGCACACATGCATGGATTCCTGAGTCTCACTCAAAAATTAATTCCAGGGATAGCAATGTAATATAAAGCACAAACATTCAAAATGTTTAGAAAACATAGGATAGTATCTTTATAACCAAAAGCAGACCAAATATTTCAAAAGAAAAAAAAATATGAAAATCAAGTGATAAGCTAGGAGAAATATTTGTAACATGAGTCACTATAACATTAATACTCAAAGCATATTAAATACAAGAACTAAAGAAAAAGACAAAAATCCAATAGACTAAAAAATTTAAAGCATAAAATATATGAAAATAAAAACCATTAAGGGGATTTCATGGGACAGACACAAGAACAAATAATCATATGAAAAGATGTTTAGCAACATTTATCATTAGGGCATACAAATTAAAGCAAGAATACCCTATTAAACAACCAAGAAAAGGGCACAATTTTTTAAACAGAAGACAAGAAAAATAAATGTTAAAATTGAACCTTGTCTTTATCAAACAATAGAAGGCAACTACCAAATGGAAGAAGATATTCATAACCTATGTATCTTTTTTTTAATTTTAAAGAAGATAAAACAGAGGAAAATAAAACAGAATAAAACCAATCAGAACAAACCAGAATAAGTGATACAGGACTTCACAATAGTACAAAATCAACAATAGTTACCATAATGCCTTTTTTTGCCTTCAAAATAGCTGCAGATACTTTTGGACACAGCAAAAATCAAACAGGACAGAATGGAATAGAAACAGTAAAAACAAAACAATGGATACAATAAAAGACTACAAAACGAGACAATAGCAAATTCAAAATGGCTACCATATATATCTTACTATCGTTGAAATAGCTGCTCATGTCACCGGGTATAACAATCAAACAAAGCAAAAGAGAATAAAACCCAACCCAACAAAACAATAAGCAATGTAGGACTTCAGATCAAGACTATAGGGAATCAACAATGGCTACCAGCCTCAGAAGAAGACCCCCTCCAGATGCCACGCTGTGTACTGCTATCTTCTGAATAGATGATCAGACCACTGGCCCTAGACCTGCAAGGTCAGTGAAACACCAAAGCACCAGAGGCATCCAATTGTGTTTCACCTTAATAGCTATCAGCAGAGCCTGTGTTTCTCTGGATCCACCAGTTGCTTGGGGGCGGGGGGGTTTTGATACTTTAGCATAACTCATGTATCTTGACAAAGATTCATATCAGAATAAATAAGGAACTTGTGCAAATTAATAAGAAAATGACCATCCAGTTAAAAACAAACAAACAAAAAACGGGTGGTAGCTGGCATGACATGTCTTAGAAAAGGATATCCAAATGGCCAATAAATCTATCAAGAGGTATTTGACTCCATCGGTCACTATGAAAAGGTCAAATAAAACCATTATGAATTCAACAGAATGTCTAGAATAGAGACTGACAATACCAAGTGTTGTCAAGGATTTGGGACAATCAGAACTCTCTTACATGTGTTGCAAAGGAAAATCCAGAAGCCACTCTAGAAAACAACTGCACCTGTTAAAGCTGGTACACACATATCCTATGCCTCGGGAATTTTGCATGCAAGTCTTTGTTCACAAAGACTACATGTTATAATATTCAAAGCAGCACTATTAATCATACTTCAACCCTGCAGATCAACAATTAGATGACTTGATTGTATGTAACAGGTTCACACAGTGAAGAACTCTACAGCAATGAAGGAGAAAAATCTACAAACACTTGGCAGTGATGTGAATGAGCCTTACAGACAATGTTGAGCAAGAGAAGCCACTCACAAAAATGTCTATGCTCTATGATTCTATGGATAGAAAATACAAAAATAGCTAGAACTAATGAGTGGTATTACTACTCGGGATAGAGGTTATTCACATTTATGGAGAGATGGGCAGGATGCCTCAGCGGAGATTTCTGGGTTACTGGTAATGTTTTGTGTTTTGACTTTGGATGTGGTTAATATCCGAACATTCCAAGAACTGTACATTTATCATACATGTACTTTCTGTATGTGATCCTTAGATTTTTTTTTCCAAATTCATTTTATTTGAAGGAGATTCCTAGATTTTAAATAATTAAAATTACTTCCACATATACTTAAAACATGGACCAAAAGGATGTGGAATGATCCAAACTGCCTTATATATAGTGGTAGCAGAAAGTGATACAGGGGCCAGGGATTTAGCTCAGCAGCACAAGCGCCTGCCTGGCAAGCTTGAGGTCGTGAGTTTGATTCCTGGTACCCACCCACCCCCCAAAAAAGAAAAAAAACCAGAAATTGATATAAACATTTGGAAATAATTTGATATAATCTTCTAAATTGAAATTGAGCATAATATTCCTATGACCCAGAAATGCCATTTTAAAGTTACACCTTAGAGAAGCTCTTGCACAGATGTATCCAGAGACAGGTAAAACAAAGCTTGTTGTAATTTGCAATGACAGATAAATTGAAAACAAAAGTTTGTTACAAGTAGAGAAGATAAATAATTTTTGTGTGGTCCTAAGTGAAACATTAGATAACAAGTTAGTTTATTAAAAAAAAAAACACTGTAGCTCTATGCACCAAAATAGATAAATAACAAAAACCTAATTTTGAGTAATGAAGAATATAATCATTTAAGTATAAATCAAAATAACCACAACCAAAAGTACGTTATTTGGAAATTCATATTAATTTGCCTGAAAACTGTATGGAAAATCAAGGACATTGTCAATGCAAATTCAACATAATTCACATAGAAGGAGGTGGAAAGAAGAAAAATGCGTTTATGGAAGAACACATAGAAGACTCCAAAGTACCAGTGTTTTCAAATCTGAAACCCATCCAGGGAATATGAATGTTCAACTTAACATAATTCTTTAAAATATTCTATTATGTGCACTCTTTTGTGCATATAGTTTTAACTTAAAATATGTTTCAAATTCCTTCAAATTTCTAAATAAATGATTTTCTTGCTGGGGATTTAGCTCAGCGGCCTAAGCGCCTGCCTGGCAAGTGTGAGGTTGTGAGTTCGATCCCCGGTGCCACAAAAAAAAAAAATTTTTTTTCTTTTACAAAAAAAAGCCTGACCTATTAGAAAACACACAAGAGGAAAAGATTCCAGTTATAACAGATTGAAAAATAAAAGGAAAGAGAATGAGGAAAGGAAGTACAAAGAAAGGAAGGAAGGAAAGAAGGAAGGAAGGAAGGAAGGAAGGAAGGAAGGAAGGAAGGAGAGAGGGAGGCCCTCAGCAAAGACGAAGGCATGAATATGAGAGAGAGGGAAAGAAAGAAGGATGGACAGAAGGGAGGAGGAAAGATAAATTAAGCTTTGAAATGTATGCAACATAGCTATGAAGAAAATTTGCAAATATTACTGAAGGACACAAAGACTGAACAGAGACAATGCTATAAAGCCTGTTCTGGTAAAGACAGACTTGAAACAACAAAAAAAGTTTGTTCTTAAATCTATATATGCCATTAGACGCTAATTAGGACATCAATATGATTTTTTTCAAAATTGATATGCTGATTGTACAATTAATGTGGAAAAGTTACCATGCAAGAATACTGGACGTTCTAACTATGTTGAACCATCCTTGCATCCCTGGGATGAATCTCACTTGATTATGATGTGTATAATCTTGACGATTCGCTGCAGTCTGCCAGTAGGACATTCTAACCAAAAAGGATAAGGAGTGAGGACTGTCTCTATTGGATATAATATAACTACGATAATTAAAATCACGTGGAATGCACAGACAGATAAATGGAAGGAAATATCCAGAAGTAACCTCTAAGTTATGCAATAGTTTAGAAAGCGATTCTTGGGCTTTAACTAAAATATGAAAATATGAAATCCTCTTTAAATGGCATGGGGATACTTGGTAAGCCACCTGGAATATTTTTTTAAAGTTATTTTTTTAATTCCTCACATAAGATAAATTCCAAATGTTCAAAGATTCAAATGCTAAAAAATGAAGCCATAATTATCAATAAAAGTAGCTAAAATAACATGGAAAATTTACCTTATAATTATAGAATAGAGAAGAGCTTCATAAATAAAATCAAAATCTAGTGCCATAAAGGAAAGATTGACATCCATGTAAAAAATAAAACATTTTTTGAAGGTAAAACACCTATAAACAAAGTTAAAAACCAAATTGAGTTGAAACATCTACACTTATCACCGACACAAAACTGAATTCTCATCATCTAAAGAATTCTTACAAATATGCAACACAGATCAACTCGGCAGAAAAGTGGACCAAAGTATGAAAACATTACTGTTTCTTAAATATAGAATTTTCGCTACTTCATGTAAAAAGCGCTGCAAATTAAAACGCTGCAGCGTTCCCGCCCGGCCTCCCCTGTCCGCAGGGCTCGGGGCTCGCACCTCGGCGACGCCACCGCACAGCGACCGGGTCCTCCTCGATTCTCGGCGACCGCGGCAGCGCTAACACCAAGAACACCGCGGGGCCAGCGGGGAGCGGTCTGGATTGTCCCCCGAGCTGCCGCCCACCAAGTCTGCAGAGAAATCCGGGAGGTACAAGAAGCTGCCACGCGAGTCACGATTTCCCAGCAGCCGGATGCGGGACCCCTTCCTCTCGCGCCCAGTGGGAAAGGAGGTCGCGCGGCGAAGGGAAGATCGGAAACACGCACTTGAATCTGTCTCTGGGAAGTCGGCGGCGCCGGGAGGCCTTCGGATCCTGGCGGTGCAGGGCGGGGTCTAAGGACGGACGGGGAGACCAGGAGACTCCGACAGCGTCACCTGCAGGAGAAGCCGGGAGCTTCCCTCTGCGCCCTCCCCAGCAGCCTGGATCATCAGGCTGCTTGCCTTCCTGTGGACTGCAGGGGGACAACAGGCAGGAATTCTGCTCCTGGCTGTGAGTTCCCTTCTAGGGATCTGTGCAACCTGGAGCCCCGACTTCACTTTCAGAGCAAACCAGGGCTGGGGACAGAAGGCTGGGCCAGATCTCACACTGAGCACTGAGCTGTTGCTGGGAATCCTCGGCAAGAACAGCACAAGCAGCCAAGACAGCACTGGACGGCGACCTTTCTTACCTGCAGGTCTTCGGGCCCATCTGTGGTGAAAGCCCTTAGTCCAGCACCTGCTCTGTGCCACATCCTGGGGGTGTAGGAGCCTGTGCAGGAATGACTTAACCTTGGGTTTGACCTTAGCCTTATGTGCAAAAGAGAATGATCCACTTTCTCTCATGACCCCAAGAGTTACAGCCTGAGAGTCCAGTCTGGTCCTTCCCCTGGACAGCTTGCTTCTTCCTGCTGCTGAGGACACCCCACCTGTGTCTCCCCTCCCTGGTCACCTGTCCATGGTGTGAGAGTGAGAACTAGTGGCCTTGTTCCCAGTGCACTAAGCTCATCTCTGCCTAGCCACCCCCACCCCCCCATTCAGGCGTGCGAGTTGGTGAAGCTGAAGCAGACTCGCTAGTTGAGGAGAGGAATGTAGAGTTTCTCAAAGTTTATTAATCACTGAATGGGCCTTTGAAAGTTTTGTTACACGTGACTGGATTTCCTCCCTTGAAGAAAAACATAACTATTATCTTAAGCTGTAAATCCTGGCCTTGTCCGGATGTACTTCGTGACCCTTCTGATAAATTCTCCACTCTGCTGGCTTCCTAAGGTTGGCACCCAGCCCCCTGACATTAGTGGTAAAGAACTGAATCCTTTCACATTACTCTGTAAGAATACCTACCCGCATCCTCCCGAAGTTCTGACACCTGCCTCGTAGCCCATCACTTTGTGATTAGACCAGATAATTTACCTGCACCTGGCAAGATTCTGTATGCCAGCCAAGGTCAAGCACACTCCAGCGCTGCCTTCCACCTGTCCGCATATGTACCTTGCAAGACTGCACAGAGGCCTGCTCTCCTGAGAAGTCTGCTCCGCTCTGCCCCCGTCACTGCGCGCTACTGATGAAACTCCTCTGCCTAGAGAGAGACAGACAGAGAGACAGAGAGACAGAGAGACAGAGAGAGAGAGAGAGAGAGAATTTACAAGAATATATTTTCATGATGTACTTTGTAGTAACTTTAGTTTTACTTTGTATATAGGTTACTTGGCGCAGTTAGGCGGACATTTATTATTCAAAGATGAAATTGAAGTTATGACTGAAGGTAAGTCTCAAAGTTATAATAAGCTCTTTATGCAGAGGAGGGAATTGAAAAAAGGTAATATTATTCTAGGAAGATGTTTGGATTTTAGGGCTCTTTCTCTTTTACTCTCTTTCTCTCTTTCCCTTTGTTCACTGCCTCATCAGAGTCAGAATTCCAAAAAGCGAGCCAGGTGTGGTGGCACATGCTGTAATCCCAGCGCTCAGGAGGCTGAGGTAGGAGGATCACTGTGAGTTCAAGGCCAGCCTGGGCTACATGGTGAACTCAAGGTCAGCCTGAACTACATAGTGAGACCTCAAAAAAATTAAAATAAAAAAATGAGATGGAAAATAGAGTGCCTTCCTCCCTTCCTCCCCTTACCCCACTTAACTAGACTTTTGCAAAGCAGTTTGGGCTCACAGTGAAAGCGAGCTGGAGGTAGAGATTCCATAGATTCCCTCCCCACCCTCCTGCAGCACCTGCTCCACACCAGCACCTCCCGCCAAAGCACTGCGTCCCTTACCCAGCTTCGAGCCTACACTGCTGCATCATCACCTTCTTTCTTCTGCCCTCATTCATTCACCCGACACATTCACTACCTGTTAAACCCCAAGCATTACAATTTTCCCTCTTTTTTTTTTTCCTTTTCTTCTTCTTCTGTTCTTCTTTTTCTTTTCTAAATGCCCTCTTGATCTTCTTTGTTTTTTTCATGAATAAAATAATTTTTCATGGCCCATTACTTGAATATAATGATATCAGCATTGTATTATGCCATATTTTCCAAAAGAATAGAGGCTACTACATATTTGTCTTCTTAAGATATATATATTTTTTTGAAACAAGGTCTTGTTATATAGTTCAGGCTGGTCTTGAACTCACTGTGTAGCCCAGGCTGGCCTCAAACCTGTGGCAGTCCACCTGCCTCAGCCTCCCAAGTGCTGGGATTATAGGTATGCACACCATGCTCAGCCATATTTGTCTTTTTAAATGATCATAACTATTTTATAACTTTTTTCACCTCCTCATATGTCATAAGCATCTTTCTATGCCAAGGACTGTGTCTACCTCATCATATTAAAATGTGTGTGCTATTTCATTTCATAACTGGGGATTGAACCCAGTGCCTCATATTGAGCTAATCTCCAGCCTTTCCATACATATATAGGGCTCTCTCTCTTTAACTCTCTTTCTCTCCCTTTGTTCACTGCCTTATCAGAGTCAGAATTCCAAAAAGTGACTGCGGCTGTTCAAATCCCTTATGCAAAGTGGCATAGTATTTGCACAGAATCTACACATATATACACTTTGAGACAAGGTCTCACTATATTGCCCAGGCTGGGCTCAAACATGCAATCTTTCTGTCTTAGCCTCCCAGGGTGCTGGGATTACAGACATCCACTGCCACACCCAACTATAATGTTAGTTTTTAAGCAGTTTCCTGTTGATAAACTGACCAATCTCAACTTTTTAGTATTATGACCACAATGTTTGTGTGTTTGTAAATGTCTTCATGAATATATGTTTATGCTATTGAGCATAATGCTTAACACATAAGAGGTACTTGGTAAATGTTCGGTGAATACTTGCATCTTTCTTTTAATGGGATCCTTTCATCAAAGTAAAGAAATCAGCAGGAAGAGTGGGAGAGGGAGGTGAAAGGGAGGACTCTGTGATGGGGCTGCTCAGAGCAAGAACTTCTTGGACTCTGAGGCAGATCCACCTCCAGCCAAGGGCCTCTCTGCTGTCACAGCTATTGAACGAATGCTCTCAGATGAAGACCTTAAGATCCAGGAGTTGGCAGAAATAACCCACGAACTTTTAAAGCAAATAGCCAGTAGATCAAGATCCACAACTATTAAACTGGCTATCCAGAGATTCTTTAAGTTCTCCTACACCAAGGAATTGAAGCTTCTTTATAACTGGAAAAGCAGCACACACATGATCCTGTAAGCTTCCCATCTTGATAACCTGAGTCTGTTTGTAGATGCTCCCCCCCCGCCCACCTTGGGTACCAGGGATTGAACTCATGACCTCATGCTTGCCAGGCAGGCGCTTATGCCGGTGAGCTAAAGCCCCAGTCCATGTAGATGCTTTCCTGAAAGATGCTATGAGCTTTTAAATTCTCTATTAAAATGTATAAACCTAAAAACTCTAGTACCTCTCTGTGTCTGGTGGTGATCAGAAACCCTACATCATTCAGCCCCACTAAGTCAACTGAAATAACCTGTCATTCCTCAGTACTAGTGGAGAACAGGTTCTGGGACCCCAACAGAGCCAAAATCTATGGCTGTTCAAGTCCCTTATACAAAGTGGCATAGTATTTTCACATAATCTACACATATTTTCCCATATAGCTTATATTTTATATGACTTATAATGCCTAATACAATGTGCACATGATATGAATAATTGTTATTTGGGAAATAATGACAAAAATGTGCAGATTTAGTACGGACATATATTCTAATATTTTCCATTCATAGTTTGTTGAACCCACAGATTAAGAGTCCACAAATATGGCTTATATCCAACTCTTATCAGCACAGTTTGGGTGAGGGGCTCTTGAAAATTGATCCGGTAAGCATGTACCAAGCACTTTCTACAAGCTACATGTGTTTGAGGCAGTGAGGATGCTTGGGTGAGATAGATATGCTTTCCGTCCCCAGGCTGGGTGATCCAGTGACAAGTAGTGTAGTCATCTGTATCTCACTGGGAGATGAATGCCCCTTTTCTTCTGCCCATTAAAGTGTGGTGTTTTTGTAACGTGTCAACTTGCAGTTCATGTTGCTTTTCATTTCTCTTTTTTTCTTCACAAATGATATAGAGAAAAAACAGAGGATCAGCAGTCACTCCACCTGCTCCATGACCCTCCAGCTTCTGAATTCTGAGCCAGGTGGGTTGACTTCTGTGGGAAAAGATGCCGGCTCCTCCTGCAGGACCCCCGTGTGATGACCATCTATGGTGGAGGCAGGAACCTCCACGCACTCTTGTGTCACGGGGTCTCCCTTGTCCATCCTCCCCCCACTTCACCCACACCTCCCCCACCATTGCCTGCCTTGCCCATTTCAGGCTCCAGGGTCAAGTGAGGATGATAACCAGCAGAGACTA
>RJWT010005417.1:20106-31138 GCA_004365215.1 Cuniculus paca | reverse complement strand
TACTACCATGCCCAGTTCATCCAGGCTGATTTAACTTTAATTCACCAACTAAGGAGAACTCATTGCACTGCCCCAGCGCTGTCCTTTTATAGATGAGGAAACGCCAGGGCCAGGCCTGCGAGGCCTATGGCTCTGTGTGGCTGATGGACCGTCCTGGGCACGTTCCCTTTGGTGCACCTGGACGTCCTGCACCCATGGGTGCAGCCCCAGCCTCTGTTTCCTTCCCTCACCTCCTGCTACTACCAGCTCAGCCCTGTGCTCAGAACAAAGGTCTCAAACCCACATCCAAGTCCTCTGCGGAGGCACTGGGCCCAGGAAGTTACATGTCCAGCCCAGCGGCCCCGTAGAGTAAATGCGTGCACTAAGGTCACTCGAATCACAGAAGCACGGCGCAGGCTATGTGTGCATGAGCCTGCCACTCCCACTTGGAGGAAGCAACCTAAGGGACTTGAGGCTGTGGGATGGGGCACCCCTGCCACACGGAACCTCAGGGTCCAAAGAGCACAAGCCGGGTGTGGTGGGGCACACCTGTAACCCCAGCACTTGGCAGGCTAAGGCAGAACTGCCCCAAGTGCCAGCTAGGGGCCAGCCTGAGGTACACAGGGAGACTCTTGTCTCAAAAAAACAAATCAAGAAATAAAAAAGATCTGGAGATGTATCTGTACAAAGACTCTGGGTCTGATCCCCAGTACTGCACAGCACCAAGGACATTGGGCAGCAGCATAGCAAATGTTTCTCTATAAACACCAGGCTCATCCGTCACTGTTCACAGCAGAAAACCCCACCGCCCACCACAGACTCCAGGCAGGACAGACTCGGGGCCACGCCGCCAACGCAGTCACTGCGAGGGCTCGGTCTGCACAGCAAGGGTCGCACCCACCGCCACCAGGGGGACGCCTTCTGGGGTCCTGATGTGCAGGCCAGGGCCCCCTGCGCTGGTCAGCAGGACAATGTTCTCCTGGGACACAGTGGTCCCTGCGTGGGCCAGGAGGACCCCGCTGGCAGTCTGAATGAAGATCTGCTCCTGGCCCTGAGGCAGCACCTCTGGGCACCCATTCATGATTTCAAAGGTCACAGTGTCCCCAACAGCAACCTCGCATTCCAGGTCTCCCAGGCCAATGTGTGCCTCCAGCCCTCGGAGGAGCTGCTTCAGGTCCCCGGTATGGCTTCCTGTGGTCAATGGCGACCCATCTGGGCCAGTCCTGTGACCCACTGGCACAACATCCACAGGCGCGATCTCGGGCAGTGGGGCCATGGGCCTGGCACCCGGGTTCCCTGGCTCCGCACCTGCAGCCTGGCCCACTGGTGACTGGGCACTGCGGGCTCCCGGGCTGCCCTGGGCGGCCTTGGTGTCTGAAACATGCTCTTCTGGCTCGCCTGGCTGGGCACCTGCTCCGTGGCTGTCCCCACGCAGGACAGCAGGGCCTGGAGACCCACGCCTGGCTTCAGAGTCAGCAGATGCCTTAAGCTGCCAGCCTGCATGTGACACACTTTTGTCCCCACTGGAAACTGTCATCCCGTGGATGCCTTCACAAGGGGCAGGAATGGCCCCACTCACTGGAGGGGCAAAACCTAAACAGATCAGAAAAACAGAAGAGCGCGTGTGTTGTGTGTCACGGTCTACTCACCAACTCACACTCTGGAGCAGCTTCCTTTACTCCCAAGGGCAGATTGTGTCTTAGAAATGTGTCCCCCTGCCCTCCCAACTCTGAGCTCTGACCTCTCACATCACTTGGGAGACCCCGGCCCAGGCAGGGGACTTGGAGGCCACGGCAGGTGCCAGATGTGCACAGCACCTGGCAACAGAGTCTCAGCCGGAGGAAGAACCAGGAGGTGTCATTTCCCATCTGACTCTCAGCTCTAGGAGCAGGTCTCAGGAGAGCCAGGCCAGGTTCCATGTCCTTGGGATCATCTCCACCCAGCTCTAGGGGCCCTCAGTGCATTCTGCTCCCCGCCACCAGGTGACCCCTTCCCCAGCTCGAGGGCTCAGGGTTGAATGGGGCTCCTCACCTGCAGCGGGCGCACCCAGCCCGGGAATCTCCTGGCCTTCACCTCGAGCAGCAGGGCGTTCCAGGCCTCGCCAGGGCCTGCGCGCTACAGGCACTTGCTGTGCAGCCTATGGAGAGACACTGCTGGCACCAGGCCCACTGCAGCCCTGCTCCTGTTCCCCCCAGGAGACCGCTGGGAACCTGACACCAAACCACTAGCCCAACACCGCCAGACACCCCACACCTGCCCGCTCACAGCTGTGCTCACTTCGTGCGCCCCCTGCCCAATGCTGGCTTCCTCAAGCCTCTGCCCGGCCCTCTCTGGCCCGTGGCAGTGGGCTGCAGTGCGGTCTGGGTGTGCTTCTGTCTTCCTCAGAAATGCTGTGACTCCTAAGGACTCTGCAACCTGAAGAGAAAGGGGCGGGTAGACATGAACTTTGCCAGCTGGGTGTTGAGGCACGTGCCTGTCATCCCAGCACTTGGGAGGCGGAGGCAGGAGGATTGTCATGGGTTCAAGGCCAGCCTGGGCTACACAGTGAGGCCTTGTGTCAAAAAAAGTACGAGCCAGGTGTGGTGGCACACACTTCGTGTAATCCCAGCACTCGGGAGGTCGAGGCAGGAAGACTGCCAAGAGTTCAAAACCAGCCTGGATTACACTGTGAGATCCTGTCTCAAAAAACAAACAACAGTAAAGCCAACAAAGTCTGAGCCTGGCCTGGGCGACTGAGCAACTTACCAAGACCCCTACTCAAAGAAAAAAAAAAGGCTAGGGGCCGGGGATTTAGCTCATTGGGGTAAGCACCTGCCTGGCAAGCATGAGGCCGAGAGTTCGATCCCCGGTACCCAAAAAAGCTGGAAATGGAGCTTAGCACACAGACCTTGCGTTCAGTGCCCAGTACGGAAAACACAGCAACAGCAAGAGCGAAGCCAAGCGGGCCCTGCACCGGCAGGTAACAGGAGAGGGGTGGGCCATGCCCGACCCGCACAGAGCAGACCCTCGGGGCTCTCATTCCTCTCAGCGAGGAAACAAACCCACACAGCACTGACTGTGAAGTGTCGCTACGCGAGCGTCCCCTTTGCTTCTCCCTAGCTCACTGTGACAGTGTGACAGTCCGAGCCAGGTGTCACCTGAGGGTCGCTGACGTCCAGCGGCTCCAGAGAGGCCAGGCCAGCTCGGCACAGGTGCTCCTGACACATGGCCTTCACCTTGCCGTGCAGCTCTTCAAACTCCTTGTACACGGCCGGGAAGCGGGGCTGCGCTGTGCTGCCGTCCTTGGCCTGTGTGACACAGGAAACGGGGAGTTCACACCTGTAGCACTGACGCCCGGGTCCCTGCACCCACGGGCCTGGGCCTGGCCCTGGCAGGGAGCCCTCTGTCCCCAGGGCACCTGCTGTGTCCGGCGACAGAGGGAGACAGCCAGCCAGGGCGGTGACCACACAGGTCCGGGACAGCAGCGGGCAGGAGGCAGAGGCTTCCTGGGAGGCAACCTGGGGCGGGATGGGCCCAGAAGGCTGGACCAGCGACAGGCGCAGCTCCCCGACAGTGACCGCAGCCCCGAAAACACCACACAGGGGCCTCCACGGTAGAGACCCTCCAAGACTCACCTTCGCCAGGAGAAACTCGAATACAGTCACCACCTGCACCAGCCGGGGCAGTGCCAGCTCCACCAGGTCCTCCAGGCCACACTGCTGGAGCAACTGCCAAAGAAAGCGTTCACCACCTTCAGGATGTGAGACAAAGCTCCCCAAGGTTCAGCAGCTCAAAACTGTCCGCTCTGCTCTGCTCTGGGTAGGTTTTTTTGTTTTTTTGTTTTTTTTTTGCAGCACTGAGGATTGAACTCACGACCTTGCGCTTGCCAGGCAGGCGCTTAGACCGCTGAGCTAGATCCCCAGCCCTGGTGTTTTTGAGACAGGGTCTCACTATGCTGTTGAGGCTGGCCTTGAGCTCACTTTGTAGCCCAGGCTGGTCTCGAACTCACAACGATCCACCTGTCTCTGCCTCCCGAGTGCTGGGATTACAGGAGTGAGCCACCACGCCCGGCTGGGTAGGTTTTTTTGATACAGGGTCTTGCTGTGCAGTTCAGCTGGCCTAGAACTCACCATGTAGCCCAGGCTGGCTTCAGTCTCTCTGTGATCTTCCTGCCTCAGCCTCCTGACTGCTGGGATCACAACCGGATTACAACCACCACACCCGGCTAACAATGCGGCTAATGTTCTGCTTTAGTAAGAACCTCACTCATTCAGCCATGAACAGAGACCTGCAGTCAATGCTGGGTTCTACATCTGAGTGTTGAGTACAGGACTGGGCACCAGGCGCCCAAGGAGGACGTGGCCGGAAAGACGTGAGTGCTTCCTGCAGGGCTGGCTCCCTGACCCCCACGGGGGCTCACAGGTCAGGAAGTCCAGAGCTGCAGCAGGAGTGGCCCCAGTGCAGGGGCTCAGGTGCAGAGCGGAGGCAGAAGGCAGCAGCTGACTGAAAGGGTGCCGGGCGGAGGGGAGGCAGGGACGGAGCCAGGGCTGGGCACCCTGTGTCTGCACAGAGAAAGCGCAGGCGAGGACGGGGGTCCCCTGCTGATGACAAGGTGGGTGGGGAGCGAGGCTCAGCAGCCACAGGCATGGAAGGGGCGCGAGGAGGAAAGAAGTGATGCGAGTCGGACACGCAAGAAAGTGTGCGTGGCTCTTCCGGTGTGGGAACCCAACGTGAAACGAGGACCAAAATGTGCACTAGATCCTGGGAATGGGAAGAAAACGTTCAAACCAGAAGGGGAACAAGGGAGGGGAAGGAGACAGAGGACAAGAAGAAAAAGCAGAGGGAAAAATGGCAGCAGCTTCTGTCAATGAGGAGGAGAAGAGGGCAATGGGGAAGAAAGAAGAATCAAGATGTATCATGTACGGGTACAAACTCTGTGATAAATGTGATTATTACGTGTATCTAAAATGGACCGATACCATTTTTTTAAAACACACAAAAGAAGCAAGAACCAGGCGTGATGGCGCACAGCTGTCATTCCAGCACTCAGGAGGCCGAGGCAGGAGGACAGATGAGCATTCAAGGCCGCCTGCACTACACAGATGAGCACCCTCTGCCACACAGCGGAGCGTGGCAAGTCAGGCCGGGGCCCCTTCCAAGGAGGAGGGGTCGTGGCAGCCCCGGGCGGAGAGGTCTGGACGCCAAGTGCAGCCGAGGAGTCTGCAGTGGGTGGGGAGTGAGGTCCCTGAGAGGCGCTGTCAGTGTCACCGTCTCAGAGCCGCTTGTGTGCAGTGCACTCATCCTCGCCTCCCAAGTGCCCGGCCGCCCCTCCCCACCGCACAGCCTGGATCCCGGTTCTGGACTCGCCTGCCACCTTCGGGGCCACCTGTGGCAGCTGTCCCTCTGCCAGGCGGGGGCAATGACTGCTGTGGGATCCCCGACCCGAGGGCCGCCTGGAGTGCGGTGTGGAGGCCTTGGAGCGGGGCAGCTGAGCTGCCGGCAGGAAGCAGGAGCCCTGGTGCTGTTTTCATCAGCCAGGGACACAAGGTGAAGGCCGCCATGACCCACTGCTGAAAATGAGTCCCCAGGCTCCCCGTGGGTGCAAGGGGCGGCACTGCACACGGCTCAAGGTGCTCCCAGGAAACCCGCTTCCTCTGCCCTGGTTCCCCCACTCCCGCCACTCCAGCCAGCTGTCTCCTGCGCTCTGCTCTGCTGCTTCTCTCCAAGATCCACCTGGCAACTGTTATAACCTATGACTAATATAGCGCCGCTTTCCTGTTCTGTATGCGCCGTTTTGCGCCAAGAGCCCCCTCCCTGTTTCTTGTGGTGACCCACATCCCCTTTTCCCAAATATTCTGAAGTAAAAGATAGTTACAATTTTAGATTGCCCAAGGACAGGGCTGACCGGAAAACTGGGTCAAACGACAATAACCACCTTGTCTCATGACCAAGGAATGTGCAGAACGAGCCTTTCCAGAGCATCTGCAGTCCATATCAGAAAGTAACCACGGTCACCTAACCTCAGACCCCCCCAGAGCCATCGTCCCCAATAAACACAGTGAGTCATTTAAACTGATAAATGCAATTTGCTTCTGTACCCGCACTTGCAAAACCCCTCCTTCCTTTGTTCTGATATGATATAAGCCTCTCCAGGCCACTGGAAGACGCGCAGTCCCGAATTGATTCCTAGGGAGACTGTGTCGCCAGGCCTGGCAATAAACGCTCCATTCCAAAATTTCTTCGAGTGCCTCGTAGATTTTGCTCATCCCGGGGGTCGCGTACATCAGCAACAACAGGGGTGCAAGAGCACTTGGCCTGGTGTGTGCAAGGCCCGGGCTCCAGCCCACACTGCAGCGAAAAATAAGCGCTGTTCACCTGGCCACGGCCAGGAAAAGATATTCTAACCAGATGGCTTGGATATGTTTAGGGTTCCGCTCTTCCCAGTCAATCCAGTTTTGTTTTTGTTTTTCTTTTTTTGCAGCACCAGGGATTGAACTCATGACCTTGTGCTTGCCAGGCAGGCACTTAGGCCCTGAGCTACATCCCCGGCCCTTGTCTTTTTGAGACAGGGTCTCACTGTGCCATTCAGGCTGGCCTTGAGCTCACTTTGTAGCCCAGCCTGGTCTCAAACTTACAACAATCCTCCTGTCTCAGCCTCCCGAGTGCTGGGATTACAGGCATGAGCCACCACGCCCAGCTCAATCCAGTTTTTAAAAAAATTGTTTTTTGAGGGTCTCACTGGGTAGTCCAGGCTGGCCTTGAACTCAAGGCAATCCTGCTTCAGCCTCCCAAGTGCTTCGTTTATAGGCATGCGCCACCACACCCAGTATCCAGTTAAATTTAACAAATCTACTTTTTTAGACAATTGGAAGGGAGATAAGAGGGTTGTGAGCTTAAAATATGCTTGCTAAACCTTGAAACTTTTTAGGGAAAAGGAGGAAAGCCCTTTGTTTTTTAAACTGCTTCCCTGTAAACACAAGTCATAACTATCCCAAACTCACAAACACAAGCAGCTCCTGGAGCTACACAGGAGGCCCTATGGTTATTTTATTTTTCCTACGGTAATTTTAAACAGGTAAATGTATACCTTATATCAGATAATACTATGTAGCCCAGGCTGCCTTGAGCTCACAGAGATCTTCCAGCCTCGGCCTCCAGAGTGCTGGAATGACAGTTGTTTGCCACCACACCCAGGTGTCTGGCAGTTTATTTCAAATTCAGAGAGCTAACAGTGGATTGTCACATACCATGCCAAGGAAGCTTCACAGCGTAAGCGCCACAGTGTAAGAGCCACGCACCTCTTGGAGCCGGGCTCTGCTCCTGCAGGCACTCGGCGGGGCTGTCCCACTTTGCTGGACGAGGACTGCGCTAGACTCTGCTGGGCCCTTGGTATCTCCATGCTGAAACCCTGCAGAGCGACTTCCATTTTCTGGCTCCAGCACCATCACCTCTTCAACTTCGAAACGCTAATAATGGTTTACACCCAAAGAAAACAGAAAAATCATGCCCTGTGAGCTCTACCAGGAAAGCCTTAAGGCAGAAATACATCATGGCAAGGATTTGCTTTTTTGGTTTGGCCACATTGACAACTGAACCAAGCACTCTATTACTGAGCTGTATCCCCAACCCTTTTTATCTCACTAAGTTGCCCAGTTTGGCCTCAAACCTATGATTCTCCTGCCTCAGCCTGCAAGTAACTGGGATTACATGCATGCACCACCCGTCCAATTATTTCTTTTTCCATCAAGACTCTTAACCACAATCAGTGCATCTTAGGCCTTCCCAGCATTGTCCCTTTCTGGAAAAATAGGTGATTGTTACCCAGCCAGCAAGTCTCGCCCACACACTGTCACCCCAGGGTGCTGATCAAAGTGGAATAAGAATTCATCTGATGTGACCATCATTGTAAAAATTAACCTAGCCTCCGAGTGCAGCAGAGCACACCTATAATCCTACCCTTGGGAGGCTGAGGCGAGGGTTGCCAGAGCTTGGGGCTAGCCTGGGCTACCTAGTGAGTTCAAGGCCAGCCTACATTATAGCAAGACCTTCTCTCAAAAAACAAAACAGAATTAACCTGGTGCCTGGAGGTGAAGCTCGGGGTTAGAGTACATGCTTAACAGGTGCAAGGCCCAGGAACTGAACCCCAGCCACATCCCCCCCTCAAAAAACAGGAAAATTTAACCTCACACCTATAATTCCAGCACTTTAGGAGGCTGAGGCAAGAGGAATGCAAGTTCAAGCCCAGCCAGGGCAATTTAATAAGACTCTGTCTCAGACTAAAAAATAAAGGAAGGGCTGGGCATGTAAATCAATGCCAAGACCCTGTGTTCCATTCGCAGTACTGGGTGGTGGCAGGGAGCCACTGACCAATCCTTCTGCAGCTCATAAACATGACTGACTTTTCACGCCATCTGCTAAAGACAGTTTTCCCCCAAGCATTCATTCACTTGTTATTTGTCTGATGTGGAAAAAAAGTGTCCCTAACACCCCACAGTCAGATAAAAAGGCAAAGTCACAGAATAGGGGAAAATACTTGTATATCAAATATCTTATAAGGGATTAATATCTGGAATGTATAAACAAAACTCAGCAATAGTCAGGTATGATGGTGCACATCTGTAATCCCAGCACTCAGGAGGCTGAGGCAGAAGGATCACCATGAGTTCAAGGCCAGCCTGAACTACACAGTGAGAACCTGTCTCAAAAAAAAGGGGGCCAGAGATTTAGCTTAGTGGCCTAAGTGTGTGCCTGACAAGCGCGAGGTTGTGAGTTCGTTTCCCAGTGCTGGGGAAAAAAAAAAGGTTTATGATCAAAAAAAATAAGTTCTCTTTCTTTTGCTTTCTTTTTGGTTTTCTGCCTTAGGCTCCCGAGTGCTGGGATTACAGGTGTGCACCACATCCCAGCTAACATCTTTTAATCGTTAAAAAGAAAACTGGGAAAACTGTTACTGTGGTGATATAAACACACAGCAACCACGCAGACTGTGTTACTGGGAGCCTGAAAGCAGTTGAACAGGCAGAAGATGTGCTTAACTCGGCACCGGATCCCGTTTGCACCCCAGAAGCCCTCCTGCAGGCTGCCACCCCGACTGTGGCCCGTCAATGCCCCACATCCTGCGTCACGGTGCCAGCCAGGAGCATGCTGCCCTGTGCCACTCTGACTGGGCCTAAAGGACCGGTGGCTGCATGCTTGTGGCATGCCACCCACTGTGGCCAGGGCAGCGGATACCCGTCTCCCACTCTGTCTGGCAGTGGTGTAGACAATGTGGAGCCCTGCACCCCACTGGGGTTCACTGAAGGACAGGGGCAGGAAGGAGAGGCACAGGGCACTGTCACCAGACAGCAGTGTTACCTGCGGGCTGCGCTGTGCTGTCTCTGCCCCATCCTGGTGGGGCATAGCCGGTATGCAGGGCTCTGACGAGGCCGGGCCCCCAGTGCCGGCCGCTGTGCGCCCCTTCTCGAGTGATGCCGTGGGCTGCAGCCCACCATGGCCTGGGTTCAGCCTCCAGTGCCGGGCCAGCCCACCCTGCCCAATGTAGGCCTTGTCACAGGCCTGGCAGTGGAAGGCCCGGGGCCGCAGGGCACAGGTGGTGGCAGCAAACAGCGCCCGTGGATCCAGCTGCTCCTCCTCATCCCCTGTGCTCAGCTCCGAGTAGTCGTCCGAGTCCGACGGCCGCCCGTCCGCCAGGTCCTCCGTCTTGATGAATCTGTAATCTCTGGCCTTGTACTTGGGGGGCCGGGATATCCGTCCGGAACGTGTTTTCACCCTTGCGGACTTTCTGAGCCTCTCAGCCCGCCCTGCCTGAGAGCCACCTGGAGACGGATGCACCAAACCTGACCCAGCAGGTGTCACCACAGGCAGGTCGGAGGCCATCAGGGGGGTTGGTGTGGGGCCCTGGCCACTTACGGCAGGCGCAGGCTTTACCCTCTTGGTGGGCACGGGTCCCTGAGGAGCCAGAGGCTGCACCCCGAGCTCCACCAGGCGAGGCCAGCTCCCAGGCAGTGGGCTCTGTCCTGCCGTCTGGGTTGGACTGGTGGCGAGCAGGGGTGTTGGCTTCTCCTGCCCTTTCACATCCCCAGGTGTCACCTTGACACGGAGGGCTTCTAATTGCTTCAACACAGAAAGGAAAATGGGAGACAGAAAAGAAGCATTAGGCTGCCAGTGTCTCCGCGATTTGGCTCATGGCAAATGCACGTGTGAATTGTTTTCTAAATTATACATTTTACATATGATAGTTTCTGTAATTATGTCCACTGGTAATAGTGCTGCTTTTCTTTTTGTTTACTTGTTTGTTGTGAGACAGGCTATTCCAGGCTGGCCTAGAACTCAGTGATCCTCCTGCTTCAGCCTCCCAAGTGCTAGGATTGCAAGTGTGTGCCACCACACCTGCTAGACTGCTGTTTTTCAAACCTTTCTGACCATAGAGCATAGAATACATATTACATCCAACCAGTACACATGAGCTGAAACAGTGGCAGATATGAGTCAAATAAAAAGTCCATTTGAGAAAAAAAAGTTCACGAACCCCAGGTGCACTGATTTTGGTCTATAATTCCAGCAAACTAAAATGTTGAGGCAGAAGGAGCACAAGTTTTAGCCCAGCCTGGGCAACCAAGTAAGGCCCTGTCTCCAAAACAAGAAATTAAAAAAGGGCTGTGGATGGAGCTCAGCGGGGAGGCCATGAGTTCAAACCCCAATGCTAGAAACAAACCAATTATAATCTATGAAACCGACCCTATGACTTATTAAGAAACAATGGCCTGCTTTAGTTTACACGTTTTCATTTAGAGTTCACTGTGCTGTACTCTAGGTTGGACTCAATTCAATACGTGAGCTCATTTTAAAAGTGGTTTTTTTAGCCTGGCATGGTGGCGCACTCTTGTAATCCCAGCACTTGGGAGGCTGAGGCAGGAGGATCGTTGCAAGTTCGAGACCAGCCTGAGTTACAAAGTGAGCTCAAGGCCAGCCTGAATAGCATAGTGAGACCCTGTCTCAAAAAAACAAAACAAAAATAAAAGTGTTTTTTTTTTTTCTTTCCTTTTCAATACTGGAGATTTTTTTTTTCTTTTTTCCT
>RJWT010005417.1:0-20006 GCA_004365215.1 Cuniculus paca | reverse complement strand
CTCGTGACAGGCACCAGAAGCAGCTGGTAAAACCCTCTGATGTTCCCCAGCCTGCACGCCTTCTCCTTCTCCAAACCTGAATGAGCTAGCAGCATTCCTGAGCGTTCTCACATTTACACTACACAGGACAGCCCTGAAACTCCCGCTCCATTTGGACGTGCTTCAAACTTTATACGAATGAGACCGTCTCCCAAAACTCTGGGCATCGTAAGTCTTTACTCCTAGCTTTGCCCTGGGAAATGCACCCTCATCTGGCTGCAGCCTTGGTGGCTCATTTCTCTGCTGCATCCAGGAGACAGAGTTCTCCTGCTGGGGGGGCCGGCTGCTAACCCTGTTCGGATGGTGTGCTCTGCACCTCGCAGGTGTGTGCGCGCACACATGAGTTTCTCCAGGAATACACGCTTAAGAGTGGGGCTGCAGCCGGGGATTTAGCTCAATGGCATAAGCGCCTGCCAGGCAAGCGTGGCAAGCGAGAGGTCATGAGTTCAATTCCCAGTGCCGCAAAAGAAAAAAAAAAAAGAGAGAGAGAGAGGGGCTGCGTATGTCCAAGTTTTTCTTAAAAATATCTAACTAGGTATAGTGGCATTTGCCTATAATCCCAGCAATCTGGGAGGCTGAGGCAGGAGGATCACAAGTTCAAGCCCAGCCTGGGTAACTTAGCAAGACCTTGTTTCAAAATAAAATGAATAAAAGAGCTCAGCATGCTGCTCAGTGCGAAGATCTGGGTTCAATTCCGGCTACTTAAAAATAAAATACGGAAAAGAAAAATATTTAACAAATTGCTGGATGTGATGGCACACTCCTGTAATCTCAGCACTTGAGAGGCTGACGCAAGAGGATCACAAGTTCAAAGACAGCCTAGGCTACCTAGTAAGTTCAAGACTCACCTGGACTACATAGTGAGACCCTGCCTCAAAAAAACAAAAACAAAAAATAAAACCTAATAAAATTTTACATGCACATACTTCTTGACCTAACAATTTCACCTTTTGTATTCCATTAAAAAAAAAAAAAGCCATGGTGGTGCACCCCTATAATCTCAGCACTCATGAGGCTGAAGCAGCAGGGTCACCATGAGTTTGAGGCCAGCAAGAACTACATAGTAAGACCTTGTCTAAAAAAAAAAAAACAAGCAAAAACAACAAAAGACACGAGTTCAGTGAGAGTAGGAATGGCCACAGGGTGGCAGGCCCAGAAGAAGAGCTGATCTCTGGCTGCAGAATCTTTGCCAGGATAGGAAAGGGCACTCTAGGTGTCTATGAATAAGGAAACCATGAGCCAGTGCAGGGCTGTAGGACAAAGGGCCCAGCTGTTGGGTGGAAATATTCTTGTGGGGTGGCAACCAGGGAGATGGGGACAGTGACCTCCGGTGTGATTCTGACCACACTGGGCCCTCGCTGAAGCACTGAGCACCTACCTGGTCCTGGAGCCCTACCTCTCCTCTCTTGCAGTCTCAGTTCAAACCCACCCTCTGCACCTCGTTTAACTGCCAGCTCTGCAACAGAGGCTGCGGAGCCCTCGCGACAGCCTCTCCCTTTCTTTAAAGACGGCCAGTGATTTACCCATGTCTCCAGCTGCCTGCCCTTGATTAGAAGCTATCTGGGTCAGCCTTCACTTCGTGTCCACAGCTCCCTAGAGACAAGCATAGGTCTGCTCTGCCTTCTGGCCTCATGGCACACCGGAGGCTGGCAGCTTACTAGCAGAATGGGCCTCAAAGGGACATTACTGTGAGAGAAGGTAGCATTTACATCACTCGACATTAGCCTGGCTGCAGAGGACGATCCTGTCATGCAGCCTGACCTGGATAAGGTTTGGTTCTACTTAATGGGAACATGTTATTGCTGGAATCTTTCTGAAGTTGCCACGTCAAACCCAAGAAGACATGGGTACGGTGTGGACAAAGGTACAAGTGCAGCCACACCCTCAGGGCCTCGGGCAGAATTACTTGACCTCTCTGAGCTTTTTCCTCATCTGGAAAATGCTGGTACAAAGACACTACCGACTGCTGGGAACTAAGCACGCAGCCACAGGGGCTACCACGGAGCTCTGCAAACAGCAGAGGAGGACGCCCTGCCATCTTCTGACAGGGCCTGGCAGCGCGCAGCCAGTGGACAAGGCACCTGGCACTTCAGCAGAGGACCACCCGAAGCTGGTGAGGTTGGGTCACCCAAGGTGACAGACCCAGCAAACGCAGCACTGGGGCAGAAATATGCTTGTCTTTCCAAACTTTTACAGGACAAGTCTCCAGTCATTTTTTTTTTCCTTTTTCATAGTACTGGGGCTTGAACCCGGGGCCTTTGCACTGAGCTATATCCTCAGTCTTTTTTGAGACAGGGTCTCATTAAGTTATCCAGGCTGGGCTCAGCCTGGATTTGTGACACTCCTACCTCAGCCTCCCAGAATGCTGGCATGGCAGGCCTGCACCACCATGCCTGAGCAGCTCTCGTCTTGATGGTCAACTGAGTACAAGCCTGTCCAACGAAAACCACTCAATCAATATCATGTTTCTGAGCCCTGCGTGGTGGCTCATGCCTGTAATCCCAGCACTCAGGAGGCTGAGACTGGAGAATCGTTGTGAGTTCAAGACTAATCTGGGCTACAAAATGAGCTCAAAGCCAGTCTGAACAGCATAGTGACACCTTGTCTCAAAAAGACAAGGGCTGGGGATTTAGCTCAGTGGCCTAAGCGCCTGCCTGGCAAGCATGAGGTCATGAGTTCAATCCCTGGTACTGCCAAAAAAAAAAAAAGTATTTCTTCCAGTGGAAAGTTTTTTGTGGTTGGTGATTTTTTGTTTGTTTTTGTGGTACAGGGCAGGGGAGGGACATTGAACACAAAGCTTTTGCACTAAGCTACATATCCAGCCCTTTTTTTACTTTTTTCATTTTGAGATAGGTTCTTGCTAAGTCACTAAGTTGCCCAGATTGAGCTGGAACTTATGAACCTCCTGCCTCAGCTTCCGAGAGTGGTGGGATTACAGGCGTGCTGCCACCATGAAGAGCTATAAGCTCTTTACTTTTGGCAATAATAGGGTGAGAAGCCTGTTGTCACTTAGGAGAAGGGGACATGATTTCACACTGTGTAGGACCTCCAGCTTCAGAGGCCACACGCTAGTGTCAACTACCCCAGGAAAATCCGCCAGAGCCAGTGTGCTCATGTGTCTAGAGCTCTGAGCTGTATGGCGCACCATGTTGGGCACTGGGGTCACAAGTCACAGCCACTGTCACTCGGGGTGCCGCGGCTGCAAACTACCAGAATATGCGCTGGATTTTGTCCTGAGTCTGCCTTGGCACTGGCGATTCGCATCCCACAAGCGGTCCACGTGGGTTCCTTTAATGCATCCAGGCTTCAGCTGCAGGGTCAGGCCCGAGGCCACGCACTGGGGAGCTGCCCCTGTCGCCCCCGGACCTACATCTCGTGTGCTCCAGCAGCACCTCTGCCCCTGGACCAGTGCCAGACACAGTGGGCGCTCGATAAATGTTGGATGAACCAAGGCCATACGAAGAGAGGAGCGAGGCGACCAGGGACCCCGAAGCTCGGCCGGGTCACCCGAGCTCTAAAGCGGTCACAGAGCGTCTGCAGCCGGGTTGCCTCGAGGCCTATGAGCCCGCTCTGGCCCCCTCTGGACCTGTTTCCCTTCGAACCCCGGCGCCTCACCTGGGGCGGCAGCAGACGCGGCAGGCGTGGGGGCTCGGCGCCCGGAGCCCGCTGCAAGGCGGCCTGCTGGGCCGCATCCCGCAGCCGCCGCGCCGCGTCCTGCAGTGCGAAGGGCTGCGGCGGCTGCGCCCTCGTCACCTGCTCCAGCACCCGCCACAGCTGCTCGGGGCCCAGCGGGGCCACCTGTACCGCGCTGCCGCCCTGGCCGGGGGGAGGCCGCCCACCGCCGCCACCGTGCTCGCTGCCGCCCTCGGTCTCCGGCTTCGCGTCCGCCATGATGGCCGAAGCGGGGACTCGAACCCGGGCCATGGAGCGACGGCGCCGCCAATGTGCGTCACGTGGGAAAAGGGCGGGCTACGAGTGCTCGGCAGGCCAAGCTACCTCGGGAGCCGCCTGACCGCGCCCTGCCCTGCTTTCCAGAGACTCTGAGACCAATGAGTAGCCTGGCCTCGTTTTTTAATTTTCCCGTGGCTCCTCCTCCTGGAGCTGACCCGGATTTCCCAGGCGGAGGTCTTGGGGATTCCAGAGCCCCGACCTAACGCACCACGCCATTCAAATGTTCTCAGTGTCATTCTGCAAGAGATTTGTGGATTCCTGCCCCGGCCCCCGCCGTAAATCTAAGATTGAAGAACCGAGCCGAAGTTTGCAGTTGTTCCTTGGTTTTTATTTTTATTTTTGTTGTCGTTGTCGTTTTGTATTTGAGCCAGGGTCTTGCTAAATTTCCCAGGCTGACCTCAAATTTGTAATCCTCTTGCCTCAGGCTCCTGCATAGGTGGGATTACAGGTGTGCCCAGTTTCTTTTCCTTTTCTTTCTAATTTTGAGAGAAACCCCTCTGGCCCTCCCATCCTCAGATGTCACAAAGGTCCCCTGTGCCCCTAGGCCTAGAATCACTCCCACCAGCTGACCCATGGTACCCTGTTAGCATCTTTTGAGCCCAGGGAGAGGAAAATACTTTCCCGGAATGAAGCCTTCCAGTTAAATTGCTGGACGGCAGAATCGCAAGAGAAAGGACACGAGGCAGCTGTGCATTTTTACTCATGTACATAAAAACGTGCACAGAGAAATGAGACCTGGGAGGTGGTCAGAATGTGGGGTGGCGCCGTACCCGCCTCCCGCCCGCCCCGGTACTGGGGATTGAGCCCAGGGGTGTGTGACCATTGAGCCGCATTCCTGGCCTTTCCTGCACTGAGACACGGCCTTGCCCCATTGGCCAGGCTGGCCTAGAACTTGCGGTCCTCCTGCCTCAGCCTCCCGAGTAGATGGACCCTGTCCTGCCCTGCTGTAGGCCATCGTACTAGAAGAGGAGTGACCCTTGGACGGTAAGTGGACGGAGAACATTGGGGAACTGAGGACGCGGCGGCGGCGGTGTCTGTGGAGCCAAGTCCCCGGCCGCGCCCGGCAGGGAGGGCTCCTGGCCCGGCTCTGCTGACTCCTTCCGGGGCTCCCTTTGCGGCAGGCGCGGGGCTTCAGGTGCTCTGGGGCCTTCGGCTGGAAATCATCGCGGCGCCCTCGCGCAGCGTTTCCACGGCTCGGCGGTGCGCTCGGAAGCGGATCAAGTCGGGAATTAGGCCGGACCGGGGACGCAGGAGCGCAGTTGCTACAGCCGACACCACGGCCCCGCCCCCCGTGCTGACGCAGAGCGACCCTGACCCGGGAAGTTGCCTCGGTGAGACCCCTGCCTCCTTGGGCCCGGGCCTGCAGCCGGACTCGGCCACCGCCTCCGGGCTGAACCCAGAGGAGCAAGCGTGGAACCTGAAAGGTTTCCAGACACCCGGGCAGCCAGAGGCCTCAGGCCACACAAATATCCTGTAATTGCAGGGCTCTGGGAGGCTGAGGCGGGAGAATTGCCAAGTCTGAGCCCAGCCTGGGCGATTAGCGATTTAGCGAAACCCTGTCTCATAATAAAAAAATAAAATTAGAAAAAAAAATTTAAACTAAAATGGGCGTGGTGGCACACACCGGTAATCCCAGCACTAGGGAGCCTGAGGCAGGAGGATCACTTCGAGTTCTAGACCAGCCTGGACTACACCGTAAGACCCTATCCCAAAAAACCAAAAAATAAAATAAAAATTTTAAAGAGCTGGAGATATAATCCACTTCGCAATCCCCGGGTTCAGTTCCCTGTACTGCTTGGAGGGAGGTGCTGGTGTGGGGGTGCACGCCCATAACCCCAGGATCCTCGGAGGCCGAAGCAGGAGAATCGCAAATCCAAGCCCACCCTGTGCGAATCAGCATCCACTCCAGCTCGGGACTGCACCACCTCCGAAGTCTCTGCGACGGCGACCCCGGACGGGGTCATCTGAGAGCCCTCCCGCCCGGTTGGCGCCTCCGGGAGCATCGAGGCTGCCTGTGCGACCTAAGAGGCTTCGAAACGGGCGGTGCGGGGACCGTGCCTCCCTGCGGTCCCCAAGGGGCGCCCGGAGCGACTTCCCAGCCGAGTGCAGAGAGGTTTGTCCGCACGCCCTTGTGGACCCTAAGTGCAGTTCTTTTTAAAAAGTTGAGACATGAATAAAAAAAAGAAAAGCATATGGCCCGTACGGGGATCGAACCCGCGACCTTGGCGTTATTAGCACCACGCTCTAACCAACTGAGCTAACCGGCCGCTAGGGATGCCGGTCGCGGGATCGCCTGTGAGCTGTTCCGCCACGCCTGCAGTCCTCCGCCGGGTTCGCCCCGGGCGGCGCAGGCGCGAGGCGGGCTATGGGAGGCACTGGCGCGGGAAGCGGCGCTGTGCTCTCCGCGAGCCGCTTCCGGCCTCGCCCTCTCCTGCAGACGCAGACCCCGTCCGCCTGGAGCCGGCAGAAGGTTTCGCGGGTCCGCAGGCTCTTTAGGGGCGGCCGTTTCACCCTACTCGCTTTCTTTTTTGTTTTATTCAGATTTTTGAGACAGGGTCTCAAAAGTCCAGGCTGGCTTTGAACCCCATTATGCAGCCCAGGCTGGCCTCGCACTCGCGGCGATCCTCCTGCTTCAGCCTCGCAGGTGCTGGGTGCCAAGTGAGCTCACTCGGAGGGGAGAAACGGCTGGATCCTCCTGGGTGCAGGCTTCAACGCGTAGATGGCACACAGCTGCTCCTTCTCTTTCTTTTTCCTCTCCTTTTTCCAGTACCTGAAAAATGTTTTCATCTGGCTCTGTCTCGCTCATGGAATACATGACACGGCACGAGATAGAAGGGTTTAGCTGTGCCGGGAATGCACACCTGGGATCCAGTGCCCAGGAGGCTGAGGCAGGAGGATCGCAGCCACAAGTTCGAGACCCTGTCTCAAACGAAGAAATTCAGGTGCTGTGCGGATTGTGCCTGTGCTGTGCTGGGAGGCTTCTGGAAGCGGCCACCTTGGCCTGTGTCCCCAGCAAGGCTGAATCCGAAGAGGTTAAGGCAATAAAGTCCTCCTTACCGAGAGCTGTGTGCAGCCCAATGCCCAGTGCTAATGGACGGGGCACAGCACATGCCCAATAAACCGAGTCAAATGGATGATGCAGGAATCCGAAAGTCGTCCCGCGCTTTACTTCAGACAGGGCCTCACTGTGCTTGTTGCCCAGGCTGGCCTTGACTCCTGGGTGCCAGCCGTGCTCTTGCTCAGCCCCCTGTGCAGCTGGGGCTTCAGGCCCAGGCCCAGCCGGCTCACATCTCAGTGATTAAAAAATAATGTTGTTAAAATTTGAGACAGGGTCTTGTTGTTGGGCTCAAAATTTGGGATCCTCCTGCTTCAGCCTCCCAAGCACTAGGATTACGGTCCTGCAGGCCAGCTCTCATTTCCCAAAGTGAGACAGCATCGTTCCAATCCCTCAGTCTCTCCTCTCTCTCTCCCCCCTCCCTTCTTCCCTCCCTCCTCCTAATTTGGACCTAGTAAACTGGCCAAGTTCAGCAAATGAACAGTCAGGCAGCCCATTTAAAATTGGATTGGATTTCACACAATGAAGCATCTTTGTTTTTGTTTTGAGACAGGGTCTGCTAAATTGCCCGTTTTGGGCTGGAATTTTGGATGCTCCTGCCTCAGCCTCCCAGAGCGCTGGGAGCCATGCCTGGCTCAAAGCATTTCTGAGTATTAAGTGGCCGGTGCAGCATTTGGACCAGACTCAGACTGAAACGGTAATGGTGCTGGGTCCTGACACAGGTCCAGAGGGCAGCTGGAAGAAGGGGAGCACGCCCCCAACACCCCCGGGTCCATCCTCGGCTCCTCCTAGTCGCTGCGCCCCTTGCCTCACCTTTCCTGCCTGTCCCCTTACTTGTTGACAGCGGTCTCAAGCAGCGTAGGTAGCGGTCTGCAGTCTCCCCACACCCAGGACAGTGCCCAGCACTGTGACATGCCAGGGGACCCCAGCTGCAGAGGTCCCTCTCCCACCCAGACCGGGGGACCAGGCGAGGCGCAGTGACTAAGGGTGGACGCCAGGGGTCTCCCGCAACCCATTGGAAAGCGCCATCCTTTGCTAGGCCCATCTTCCTAATGTATTTTAATTTTTAATTTTTTGTGCTGGGAATTGAAGCCAGGCCTTTGCACTGAGCTACAACCTCCAGTCCTTTTTTAATTTTTTTTTTTTTTTGCGGTACCAGGGATCGAACTCATGACCTCACACTTGCCAGGCAGGCACTTAGGCCACTGAGCTAAATCCCCAGCCTCCTTTTTTAACTTTTTATTTCTGAGGTAAGATCTCGCTAAGTCACTATGTTGCTCAGGCTGGACAGAAACTTTCGATCCTCCTGCCTCAGTCTCCCTGAGTATAGAAATTAACCAACCTCGAATTTCTGGGCTCAAGCCATCCCCTGACTCAGCTAAGTGGCTCTGCTCCTCCTACACGAACACGTTAATTTTCATTCTTTGGGTTAGGAAAACACACATTTCTACCCTATCAGAGTTAAGTGGTAAGATTCACAAATCAGCAGGTCGAATAGCAGAAGTAGAGTTGGGCATGGTGGCACAGGCCTGTAAACCCAGATACTTAGGAGGCTGAGGCAGGACAATTGGAAGTTCAACCCAACCTGAACCATTTAGCTAGGCCCTGTCTCAAAATATAAGTTAATAAATATGTAAAGGTGAGGGCTGGGGATCTAGCTCAGTGGTCTAAGCACCTGCCTGGCAAGCGCAAGGTCATGAGTTCAATCCCTGGTGCTGCAAAAAAAAAAATATGTAAAGGTGCTGAGGGTGTAGCTCAGGGGGAGACCCCAGGTTCAATTGTCAGTACTGAAAACCAACCAACCAACGAACAAACAAGTCAGAAATGTGGTCTGTGGCAGTCATGGGGGCAGAGGTTCCACAGTGATGCCGGGCAGGACCGAGGCTGGGAAGGAGAAGCTGTCTGGCGTTTCCCAGTGTCTGCAGGTGCTGGGTCCTCCCTTCTGTGCCAGCAGAAGCACCATGGCCCTGGGTGCATCCCCTTCCTGCTGTCCAGCCTGTTGCTGTCACTGTATTCAAATTTCCCCCCTTTGAAAAGGATACCGGTCCTGCTGGTCCTGGTGACCTATTTTGACTTAGCTACTTCTGTAAACACCCAGTTTCTCATTCAGGGCATGAGGACCAAATACCTGAGAAACCAACCTAGAGGGGAGACCTGGGATCGTGGTGGAGAGGGTTCAGTCCATGGTAGACAGACTGCATGGCTTTAGGCCCATGGTGGGAGGGCGTGGGGGAAACAAAGAAACATCGAGGAGTGGCCAAGAACCAGATATGGTCCCCAAGGTGGCCCCATGATCCATCTGCGAGCAAATGGACTGTTGTCCATTGCGGGGTTGGGCATAGGTAGACCATCAGTATATTTGGCATCAGGCAGAGGTCTCTCTTTCCCTTCTGCATAAGGACTAGGGGGTTGATCTTCAACAGAAAGTCTTCCCAGCAAGTTGTTATTTTTCATGGTACTGGAGATTGACCCCAGAGCCTTTGGACCAAACTATACCTCTAGCCCTTTTGACTGTATTTTCTGAGATCTCACTAAGTGATCCTCCTGCTTCAGCCTCCTGATTAGGATGACAGGCGTGGACTACCATGTCCAGTTTGGGCTCTGTTTTATTGTTATACCCTGGGTTGTTTGTTCCCTTTTATTTTGTTTTGAGGTATGGTTTCCCTGTGCAGTCCAGGCTGGCTTTGAACTCTTGAGTCCCTCAGCCTCCCCAGTGCTGGGGTCACAGCCTCATCCGCTTGCTTTCTGTATTTTTGTTTTGTGGTACTGGGGATCAAAGTTATGACCTCGTGCTTGCCAGGCATGCACTTGTGCCGCTGAGCGATATCCCTGGCCTTGCTTTCTGTCTTGCAGTGGGGAGTCATTGCTCAGAGCTGTCCACCCTTGCACTGTCACCTGCAGCCTGGTCCATCTTGGCTGGCTTCGACTTCATCCTGGGAACCCCATTCCCATTCCTCTGTTCCGTCCTGTGCTCCAATCCCAGGTTTTGGCCTCTCTTGCTCATCTTTCCCTTGGCTTCCCAGGACTTGTCAGTGGGCTCCCACAAAAGGCTCATGGGAATTAAGTTCAAGTTCTTGCAGGTCTGCGTCCATCTTCCCCTTGCCCTCACTCGTGGCCTCACACATGGGTCACTGTCCCTCAGCATTGGAAAGGACACACCCCTCTGTTTTCCTATGTCCTCTCCAGTTGGAAGTGCAGTGTTGTGCTGGGGCCCAGCCTCTGGAAGTGATCATCTTTGTTCTCTTAGCTCTTCCAGGGACTTTTCTGCTCCCCTGGGCTCACACGGGAGGACTTGTGCCTCGTGCACAGCAGTGGCGGCACCAGGAAAGTGTGCAGGGAGTGTTTGTTGAGTACATGTCAAATCCATAGTGCTAGCCTCCCTGCGCCTTTCAATCTGTTTTGGGTTTTTTTGGTCTTTTTGAGACAGGGTCTCATTATTCAGTCCAGGCTGGCCTTGAACTCACTTTGTAGCCCAGGCTGGTCTTGAACTCGCAACGATCCTCTTCTGCTGGGACTACAGGTGTGCACCACCACACCTGGACGCATTTCAACCTGGAAAGTGCCCACGTAGCTAGGGTTCTGGGGTGCTGTGGGCTCTTCCTAGAGATTCTTCGCAGGTTCTTATTGTCCCAAATAAGGAATTGGACCAGACACATGCAAATAGTAGTGAGGTTTTATATCAGTAAAAGTAGAAAAAGAAGCTTGTTGTGCAGAATGAGAGCAGGCCACTGAAAGAGAATAAGGCCATGAGGTATAGGGTCCCCAACTTCTGTATCCCCAACACTTCAAGCTGACATCACATCTAGGCTGTCCTATCAAAAGCCTGCTTGATCTCATGCAGGAAAAACCGAAAATAGCACATTCTGTTTGATCGCAGGTGCAGGGCTCTGGAGCTGTTTCTCTGCACATGTGTCCTAGACCCCTGTGATTGACAGGTCACACTCACTTGCCCAGCTGGCTGGCCACACCTAGCCTCCTGCTTCACCCTTTCTTGATGGAGATTTGACCATCTTCTCTTTTGTCAATGTCCCCGACAATTTCCTTGAGCTACTTTCCAACCTGCTCTTTATGTTTTTAGTTTGCGTTGAGATGGAGGACAGGACAGACAGAGCACATAGGTACAGAGTGAGGAGAACACTGTTGATAGTGAAGCGGAATCCCTGCTTGTCAATTGTGGGGAAAAAACACAAAGGAAAACAAAAACAAGAAACCCAGAAAGGAAATGCTTTGTTTTGCAATACATGCTGTTTCAAAACTGTTAGACAATGCAAAAGAAAAAGAGACAAGCAGAAGGGTTTTTCAGATGTTGTTTCTAATTAACTATGAAAAGTCAGTTGGTTCCAGGGACCAACTGATTCAAAAAAAATCCTTCTTTGAAGCATGCATGCACTGTTGAAAAGTTTGGCAAAGTCTCTCTGGGATGTAACAAGGCTGTCCAAACCCAGGGCCCCCACACCAGCAAGGGGGTGACCTTGACAAAGTGTTTGCCTCTCTGGGTCTCCAACAACAGGCCACCCAGCTTCGATAACCCAGGTAACCTGTCTTTTTGTGCAAAAAGGTTGTTGACCTGCTTGGTGGAGACGTTAGTGGGTGAGGTTAAAGAATGCACAGGTGCAAGACATCAGCAACAACAGCAGGTAGCAGGGAACAGAGCAGAAGGCAAGACGGCAAGGGTGCCTTCATCTTTATTGTGTAATTCTTACACAGGTTGTTATCTCTTATTTACATTCTCACATGCTAGCCTCATCAGCACATGTGTGTTTGTCCACTGTCCTGTCATGGTTACCTAACTGTATCCAGCTGTGCTCCCGTGCAGGTCCTCAGGCTTCCTTAGGCTCCCTTGAACTTTGAAGCAGTCTGAGTGGTTCCCCACACCCCACGCCCTCAAAGGTGCAGGATATATAAATGTAACATTTTGCACACAAGTACCTCCCTGTGCTGAAGGCAGCAAATCAAGAGCCATGTTGTTTGCTTTTTGTTTTTTTATACTGGGAATTGAACTCATAACCTCGCACTTGCTGGGCAGATGCTGTGCTGCTAAGCACAAGTCACGTGGCTTTGTAAAACCACTTGTTACATTTGAACAGTTCCAGCCATAGCAACATCAAAGCCTGGCGTGTACCAGTCAAGGCCTGGGCCATATGTTGAGCAAGGGTTCAGCCTGGGGGCCTAGGTCTATGGTCCCTGGCCCTGGTCAGATGCTGTTCCTAGGGCCAACCATTGCAGTGCCTGGTTAAGGCATCTGTTAAGTCAGTTCCCGGTGAGAGGAGGGGCTTATGTCTTGAACACTACATGGTCAGCTTTTTGTCACACTCCCATACATCTCACCATAGGTGAGCACCCCACAAGGGACGCTGTCCTCTCTGTCACTCCTCCCAAGCCGGCAGCCAGAACATCGGCCCCTTCGAGATGGCCCAGCTTTCTCTGTATGCATGTAGGGGGTCCTTTTTATGTATCACAACCAATCACATTGCTCACAACACTGCCCGTTGGCTTGACCTGTCTGTTCTGGTTCCAAACCAGAGTTCTTCCATACTGGGCTGGACAGTGACTGCTGTCCATTGTGGGGCTGGGTCACAGCTAGACCATCAGTATATCCAGCATCAGGCAGAGGTCGCTCTTGCCCTTCTGCATAGGGACAAGGGTTCAAGTCCTGCAGTTCATCCTCCCAGACGGGTTCCTGGGCCACGTAAGTCATGGGTCCCAAGATTGTTGCCAGGCCAGCTGCCAAGAGGCTAGCCAAGAAAGGCCTGCTGTTGGAGTTACACCCCAAGTGTGTGAGAGTGGGAGCCTGTGCCACCCCACTCCTGGGATGAACTGTCCATGTCCGTACCCCAGACTTCTATCTGCCCCATGATTCCCTGAGGGCATGTGGAGCAGTGTACAGCACTGCTGCTTCGCAGTCAGGGAACCCCAGCTCCCGACTCCCTTCCACGGCTGTGACCCAAACCCAACAGGGAGCTTCGCTTCCCCAGTTCTTGCCACAGGCCTCGGTGGAACCTGTCATCATCCACACAGATGGTCAGGATAAATGGCAGGGTGGGGTCCATGACTCACAGGGCTTGCACCTGTGCAACAGCCATCTTTGAGTCCTGAAAAGCCACTTCCACTGCATCTGTCCCGCTGCATCTGTCCACCCCCAGGTTGGGCCTCTTTTGGTCCCCTGGTTTAAAGGGTACAGCAGGGCACCTCTAACAAAAACCCAGCAAGCCCATGTATGCCTGTAATTGGTGTACTGTTGTGGGTCTGTTTTTTTCTTTTTTTTGTCTTTTTGACATGGGGTCTCGCTATGCAGTTCAGGCTGGCCTTAAGCTCACTTTGTAGCCCAGGCTGGTCTCGAACCTGCATTGATCCTCCTGCCTCAGCTTCCCAAGTGCTGGGATTACAGTATGCACCACCACGTCTAGCTGTGGATCTGGTCTTACCTGACCATATAACACCCAAGAACTTGTCAGACAAACCAGTTCTCTGGACCTTGTCTTTGTCCATAGTCCACCCCCATGTCATCAAAGCTTCCTTCAGACTGTGTGTGGCAGCTTTCAAATCTGCAAGGCAATCACAATATCATGAATGTAAAAGTGACACAGAGTGTGGCTTGGCCCAGGTGGCCAGGTCCTGGGCCACTAGGCCATGACACAAAGTTGGGCTATGCAAGTAGCCTTGGGCAACATCTGGAAAATCCATTACCTGCCCTCCTGAGTGAAAGCAGATTAGTCCTAGCTGCCAGCGTTAGGGTGACTGCACAGTCATTTGCCAGGCTCCGTCTGGCTTCTGCATGGGCCACACTGAAGGGCTCTGTGCGGGAGAGTCAGCGGTGTGTGCTATGGATTCCCTCGGACTACAGTTTTTACTTTGAGAACTTGCTACCGGAATTCTCCCCGCATGGTGTCGAGCCAAGCAATGTGTCCACCCCCAGCAGGTATTCAGCAAGCAGGGAAACACAAGCATCACATAGGTGCGGGGGCAGGCGCCCGATACCCAAGGTCGGCTGGGCCTTCCGGACTGTGCTCCAGTGATCTCCATGCCCTTCTGTGTGTCTAGCAGTTCCTGTAAAATGGCCTGGGTGCCGTATATTAGCATTGACTCAGCTCAGGCATCCACCACTGCTAGTTCATGCTGCACATTTTTTTGAGACCACTAAGTAGTCATTTCCACATGTGGCCTCCAGTCTCCTGGGACCCCCAAGGAGTCTGAAGGCCCGGATCACTGTCTGGCTCTGTCCTTGCTTTTGCATGGACAGTAGTTCATTCATTCATTCATTCATTCATTCGACTGTACCCTAGAAAGTAAGTCTGGATCGAGGCCAGCTTGAACCAAATGAGACCCTGTCTCAACAACACAAAACAAAACAAACCAAACAAAAAAACCAAACACCAAAAAGGAAAGAAAGGAAGGTAAGTCTCAAGAAGCCAGGGACCTTGTCCACACTCTTCTTTGTATTCCCGGATGTCTTCAGCAGTGCCTGGGGCAACATAAATGTTTGCCGATTGGAAAAGAAAAGCTTAACAAGGTAGTGGCCCATCACCATATGGCAGACCGATAGTGCTCAACTGCAGGACGAGACAAGCGACGGGTGTCAACGAGTGTGCCGGCTCGCGTGCCAGAGTTCAAGGCTACTGTCCACGCTTACTTAGGCTCCAAATGGCTACATTCCCAGGACGGCCGGGAAAGCGAGTGAGGCGAAGATCGCCTACTCTGGAAGACCCGAAATTGAATTTAGTGTCGAAGCCTCCAAAGGTTGCTTAGCAACCAGGCAGACGCGGGAGGGCACCACGCGCAGGCGGGCACGGGAAGTGCGTGTGCGCACGCGCGGGATGGGGCTCCGCCTCGGGGCGGGCGGGGCCTGAGGGTTGCTAGGGTGACGGGGATACAATATGGCGGCGGGCGCCTGAGGCCGGCGCTGGGGGGCCGCCGCGGAGGTGCTGGCGCGGAGCCGCCTGAGGGGCGCGGGGCGGGGCGCCTCCCTGCCGCCCTTCTCCGCCGTCCCCGGTGGGCGAGGGTTGCGGCCGCGCCCGCGCCCGCGTCGGGATGAAGAGTGAGTGGGGGCCGGGAGCGCGGGCGCGGGGCGCGGGGCTCGGCGCAGACGCGGGAGCTTAGGCGTTGTGAGCTTTCTTTTTTCTTTTCTGCTCTTTATTCATTTATTTTGGTACCGGGGATCGAACTCACGACCTCGCGCTTCTAGGCGCTTGAGCCGCTGAGCTAAAGCCCCGGCTGATTTTCTCTGTTTTCAGCGTGGCATCGGAAATCGTTTCCGTGAACCCTGGCGGGGCGCGGGGCGCGCGGGGGCCCCTCTGCCCGGCTGTGCGCGTTTTGTTATTTTTTGGTTATTTTTTGGCAGTCGTGGTTTTATAGGAACTTTTGCGACAAACTTTTAGGAAATTAAAAACAATTCCTGAGAGTTGGGAATTGAGGTAGTCAGCCTAGAAAAAGGAACGGAAACCCATTTCACCCGCGGGGATCTGGGGTCTTGGCGACCCAGGGCAACCAGCTGGCGTGGTCCGTTAGGGTTCCGTTGCTGGACGACGACGGTTAGCGAGAGGTGCGCAGAAGTCCCGGCCGCCTTGGCTCAGAGAAGATTGTGTTAGGTGTAGCTGTGCTAAATTCCCCTTGTAGCCTAACTGTCATTTGCTTATTTGCTTATGCTGTAAGTTGCGTGACATATTTAATTCATCTCATTTACCCTTCACAGACATTTTTATTTTCTCCTGTTGGATGTGTTTAGATGTTTATCTTTTTCATTAACACATGAGACGCTGGAGTTGGAATACAAGAGCTGGTAAAAGTTTTGCACTTTTCCAGGGACACATTTTGTACTGGGTCCCATGTTTTCTTAAATATTTACTTTGAAAATTTTCACATGTGTAGTTTCAGGAAGAGTACATTGTATGTTTATAAATCCTTCAACTTCATGCATTATTTTGCCATTTTTTTAAAGTAGGGACCAAACTCAGAGGTGCTGTACTACTAAGCTACATCTTTTTATTTTTTTTTCATCTTTTTAATTTTTAATTTTGTGACAGGGTCTCACTACTAATTTGTCTAAACTGGCCTTGAATTTATGATCCTCCTGCCTCAGCCTCCCAAGTAGCTGGAACTGCAGGTGTATACCATCATGCTGTCCCTTTTGCCTTATTTTTGTGTGCCCACTTTTGCTCTGGTGTGTATATGTATGTGTGTGTGTATATATATATATATATTTTTTTTTTTGGTACTGGGAATCGAACTCATGACCTCGCACTTGCCAGGCAGGCACTGGGCCACTGAGCTATATCCCCAGCCCTATATATATTTATTTTTACTGACTTTCCCAGAGTTAATTGTAGATACGATAACTGTTCAACACTAATAGCTCAGCAAGTGTCTCTAAGAACAAGGATATTCTCTACATAACCACATATTACTCACATGTTAATACAGGTTACCAATATGTGGGATAACACATAATCATATATTTAGGAAATTTGACATTGCTATAATTCTGTTATTTAATATGCACTCTGTATTTCAATCTTTCCAGTTATTCCAGTAACATCTTTATAGGAGTTTTTATTTTTTCTAGGACCCAATCAAAAATCACAGATTATATTCTGTTATATTTTTTGATCTTGCTAGGCATGGTGGCGCACGCCTGTAATCCCAGCACTTGGGAGGCTGAGACAGGAGGATTGTTGTGAGTTCGAGACCAGCCTGGGCTACAAAGTGAGCTCAAGGCCAGCCTGAACGGCATAGTAAGACCTTGTCTCAAAAAGACAAGGGCTGGGGATTTAGCTCAGCGGCCTAAGCGCCTGCCTGGCAAGCATGAGATTGCAAGTTCAATCCTCATTGCCGCAAAAAAAAAAAAAAGAATCCAGGCCAGGTATTTTACAGTGTCTCCCAATTTAGAGTCATCTGATTATTTCCTTATAATTAGAGTTATGTTTTGTTTTGTTTTTGTTTGGTTTTTGGTTTTTTGAGACAGGGTCTTACTATGTAGCCCAGGCTGGCCTCAAACTCAAGGTGATCCTCCTGCCTCAGCCTCCTGAGTGCTGGGATTACAGCTGTGCACCATCATACCCAGCTGATTAGTTTTAGTTTATGTGTTTTTGTTTTTTCTTTTCTTTTTTTTTTTTTTTTGTCTTTTTTGAGACATGGTTTCGCTTTTGCAGTTCAGGCTGGTCTTGGGCTCACTTTGTAGCCCAGGCTAGTCTGGAACTTGTGACAGTCTTCCTGCCTCAGCCTCCCAAGTGCTGGGATTACAGGAGTGTGCCACCACGCCCGATTCTAGTTTATATGGTTTTGTTAGGAGTATATCAGGTGATGACAGTGTGTCCCTTTACAGAGTGCCTGCCGTCACTTCATCACAGTTTGGGTGGACTGCGATTGATCATTGTGTTGATCTATTCATCATGCTTCTGGGATCCTTCATGCTCCATTCTTTAGAGGAAGCCACTCATCAATTTCTCGAGTGTGTGTGTCTGTGTAACTGTTCGTGTGTAAATGTGTATCTGTCTCTCCCTTTCAAGGGACTGTTAGCATTACCTGTAGGTGTATGTGTATAAATATGTATATATAACTTGTGTTTTATGATTTATGTTGTTTAGACTTTTGTGATCTTTGATATATGAGATATTATTTAACAGAGTTTTGTTTTGTTTTTTGGGGTGTTTTTGGTCTTTCTGAGACAGGGTCTCACTGCACAGTTCAGGCTGGCCTTGAGCTCACTTTGTAACCAGGCCAGTCTCAAAGTCACAACGATCCTCCTGCCTCAGCCTCCCAAGTGCTGGGATTATAGGCGTGTGCTTCCCCACCCCTGGCTTAACATGTTTGTCTGTCTTGTCTCTCTTTCTTTCTTTCTGTCTGTCTGTCTGTCTTTCTTTCTTTCTTTCTTTCTTTCGACAGGGTCTCATTATGTAGTTTAGGCTGGCCTTGAACTCACTACGTCGCTCAGGCTGGCCTAGAATTTGTGGCAATCCTCCTGCCTCAGCCTTCTGAATGCTGGGATTACAGGCGTGTGCTACCACCCCTGACTCTGACATGTTCTTCCAGAAGGTTATTTTGGTAGTTTTCATGGCTTCGTGATGACATCTTGATTTTGCCTGTCTTTTTTCTACCTTAAAATTCAGTCAGAATTAGTGTAACCTTTTATCCCTCTGGCTTAAATCCTGACAGTTAATTAAATTTTTTACAAATAGCTACCACAAGAGAGAGCATTTCAGAATAAGTCACAGAGACAGAGTTGTGGAAGTAGAATGAACAAGAAGAGAGCAATGGTGAAATTAGACCCAAGCTTGGGGGTCAAAGAGTGGGGCTCAGAATGCTAGGTTACCATGTTATCTTTATTTTAGGTTTTCTAGGTTTGGTTCGCTGTGTTTTTAGGCAGTGCCCATGTATTTAGGGTTGCATCAGTCATTCTGTAGAGGATTACTGTTCCCTTTTTCCCTGGCTTTTAAAATCTTTCATATTCTTTTTATTTTTAGATCTACATAGTGAGACCCTGTTACAAAAAACAAAAACTGTCAGTCCTATCCTTAGCTATCTAATCTACTTGAACTACCAAATTTTTTTTTCTGAACTTTTTTTTTGGGGTACTGGGAATTGAACTCAGGACCTCACACTTGCGAGGCAGGCACGTATGCCGCTGAGTTAAATCCCTAACCCCTTTCTGAACTTTTTAATGGATTATTCAAACATAGCAAAGAAAAGTTACACATACGCAATCCAGTGGGAGTTTGCTGTCATATCACAGAGATTTTTATCTGTTGTAATTATCTGTTGTAATTGTACTGAAGTTAAAGGTCTTGGTCTCTGTCTCTGTGTCTGTCTCTGTCTCTTTCTCTGTCTCTCCACAAGGTCTCACTTTGTTCAAGGCTGGCCTTGAACTCATGGCAGTCCTCTTGCCTCAGCCTCCCAAGTGTGCACCATCACACCCCACTCTGCCTCTCTTGTAAATGTCAGTATTTTCATAGCATCAAGGTTGCAAGTAATCTCAGATCTTCTTTTTCCATCTTCTCCTTCCCACTGTGCATCTTACCTTCTGTTTTTCTCTTAAAATGAAAACCAAATTAAGTCAAAGCAAAACTGGCTTTGTGAGAAATTTCAGATCAGTGGGTTTGGACTTGGTCTCTGGACCCTGCCCCTGCTCACCAAGTCCGTCCTGGTGAACGTTTCTCAGATGATCGGCCGTGGGCCTGCATGCAGCATGTGTGTGTGGATTGCCGTGTACATCCGGGCACAGACACATCCCTTGCACACGTGTCAGACCCCGAGGAGTCCTGCAAGCGTGTCAGCGCCTGTGTCCCCAGCACCGGCCACTGGGCCAGTGGGTGTGATTTAAATTTTGAGTTTTACTGTTTTGGAATAACTGTATTCTCTGTGTGTGCATGATGTTTGGTGGCTCGGGTCCCTGTTTTGCTCCCTCTGCCAAGTAGTTCGTTGGGTACTGCGCTCCCGGTAGGAGGTCCCTGCGCTCGCTTGCGTAATTAGGCCTGAGCCGCTTCATCTCGCAGAGTGCAGCCAGAAAGGTGGCCACTGTGCTGGCCGGGCCCCAGTACCCTCAGCAGCGCCCCCTTCCTGGCTCCGCCTTGGTTCAGATCTTCACAGGCGGCACCGGTGACGGTGCCTGGACATGGGCCTCCCCAGGTTCACGGGTGCTGGAAAGGGCACCTGGGCTCCACCCTTGGGCTAAACGAGGCTCGAGTTCCGCGGGCCGCCCGGTGTCGTCAGCCCGCGTGGACGCTTAGCGAGCCTCAGTGGGCTCACTCGCCCTCCTCGTTCTGCCCTTCGTCTGGCTGCTACCGCAGCTGCTGTCTCGGGTCCGTTCTAGTCTGGGCGTCCGGGGGGATCCTTCTTGCCACAGTGCAGCTCTGTGCTCTGCGCGTCTCTTTTACTCCTGGCGAGGGACCAGGTCCTGTGTGACACAGGGACTCTCCCAGGGGACCACTTCTCGTGTCCTGTCCCTTGTACCCCCACGTCACACCCCAGA
>RJWT010005416.1:0-31048 GCA_004365215.1 Cuniculus paca | reverse complement strand
GAGTTTTTGGCTAAAACGTTCACATTTTTTGCTTTTAATTCAAAGCTAATGGGATCTTTGCATTTCATTTTCCAATAAGTCAATATCTCTTCATCCTCATTTTCCACACTTAATTCTTCTCAAATATTCTGACCAGAATTAATTTCCTAAACATCTTTTGTGCCTAATAAAATAAAATCCTTTTGATCTCAACCCTAGACCTAAGCAATTCTATTTACTCTCGATGTTTCTCAAATCTTAACATCAAGTTTTGCCAGGATGTTCTAAGAACCACTTTTTTCACTCTTTTAAAAAACATTTCTTTCTGCCTGGAAAGCTTCCTTTATAACTATGGGCCATTTCTTTATCTTTCTTAGTCACCACGTTGATTCTCACCCATTAACATTCTTAGCATGGTTACTTCAGGCTTCTGTATAATCACGAGTATTCCCTCTTGCATTTTTATCTATTGCACTGCACATTCTGAAGACTGAGGTTTCTGAAGGCATGTGCTTCTCCCCTCTCCACTGCCAAGACCATCAGCTGGATGGATGGCACATAGAATGAGTGTCTTCAGCGTCTGATGTTGACGACCACACAGTCACTATGCTCCAGGATGTCAAACCGCATCCGCTATTCCATAACAGCTTTGTCATATTTTAAAATTGCACTTAACCTCAAAGGAGAAAGATTTAATAGGTACATTTCAGAAACCACAGGTGCACAATAAGAAGACACATTGAAACTCTCAAATCCCTGTGGGCATTATCACACTACTGAATATAGTTATCATGTAAAACCCAACTGTAAGTGAAATATCTGACAAAGTAGGCTTTAAGAGGTCAAATAATTAAATTTTTTAGAAGTTTCAACTTGGTCTAAGATTCAACATACTCCCAGGAGGTGACAAATCACTTAGAGCAATATGATTAAAGTATAGATGGCACACCAGTAGAGGTTTGAAAATTATTTGTTGCTAATTTCCAATGAGTTAACTATAGAAATTTACACCAAGTATGGTTTCTCTTATATGAGAAATGCAAATTATAAATGAAGAGAAAAATAAAAAATAGATAAAAGGAAGTAGGGAGACAGATCTTTTTCAACTGGGAAGGAGATCAAGAGATGGAGGGAAAGGAGATGGTGAGAAAGGAAAAGGAATGAAAAAAGGAATTAAGATGTATTATGAATATGTACCAACTCCCCAGAAGGAAAGGAAACATATGTACTAACAAAAAAAGAAATTATATAGCAATTTGAAAGCATAATTTTATGTCTTTCAAACGTAATATTCAAAAATTCAAGCCGGCATCTTGTATGTCTTTATAATTTTATTTTTTACTTATTCATTTTTACTGTAGAGTAAGTCCCCAATTTACAAATGCATTCCATTCCAGGAGAACATTTGTAAGTTGGATTCATTTATGAATCTGACAAAAGTGAGTTTTACACACGTTTGACACAAATATACAGTGTAAAGCATACAAAAACCAAACATACACACACACAAATACTGTACGTTATCACACCATACAGTAAGCACACTGCAGCAGAGCTGTGACAGTGCCTGTCAGATAAGTGGGCTACTTCCGTGATTGGTTCACATCTATGAATGTTTCTAATGCTAGGTCCACTCCCATCTGTGAAAGTTCACAACTTGAATGTTCATAAGCCGGTCTTACTGTGTTTCACAAAAACAACTATCTGAAATACATTTGCAGTTTAGAAAGAAACAAAAACGAACGAATGAACAAACAAAAAACCCTTATCTACCACAGATAGCTTAGGAAGCATTAACAAAAAGACAGGATTAACAAACTAGCCTGTTTTAACATGTAAGAATAATTTTTTTAAGTGGCACGAGTATCTGCCTCGCAAAGGTGAGGTTGAGAGTTTGATCTCTGATACAAAAAAAAAAGGAATAATTTTTAAATTTATAAAGGGTTGTTAAAAGAAGAGGAAAGTGAAGAGATAGAGACTGCATATGATGTACAAAGCCTAAAATATTTACTATCCGGCCCTTTACAGAAAAATGTACCCAACCCCTCCCCTAGACAGCTTAGTAAGATGCAAATGTAAAAACATGAAAAATAAGCCCCTCAAAAATCCAGGATACTGTAACTTTGGTTAAGTTTTTGTAGACCCAGTGGTACAGGCATGTTAATATCATCAGATCTAAGATGAAGAACAAACCGTTACATCTGGCACCTACTACCATCAATGAAGAAGCACAGTGCCTATTGGGTCTCTTTGAATTTCAAAAAAAGCATGCAGGTATAGGCATGAAGCCTGCTTATATCCATTTACCAAGTAACTCATCAGACTGCTAGTTTTTAGTGGACTACAAAGAAAAGTCTCTGTTACTAGTCCAGGCTTTTCTGCTCCTAGTATCCTATGATACAGCAGCTCCGGGACATGAAGTATCTGTGATGGAGAAGGGGGTGGTGCCATTTGCAGGTACAAATAGATGAATCATTGCAGAAACCTGGATTCTAGAGTAAATCATACCTCTTTTCTGCAGAAAACCAAACTCCTTTTGAATTATAGCTTCTCCCCTGCACTAGACCTTGAATACTTGACATGAGTTACTGTGCCTCCTGAACTGCTAATCATAAGTCCAACACTATGAGAACCATCAAGCCATAAGGAGGGTGGCAGCAATTCATCAGGAAGCAGAAATGGTGTACTTGAGATCAGGTGGCAAAAGATTCCTGAAAGGACCTCAGTTACATGAGCAAGTGATTTTAGTTCCTTTGGTGTCTACTTCTGTTTCATCTCCTCCTGTCCTTCACCTCATATTGCTACTACCTTGTGTACACATCACTGAGGGAAGAAACAACTGGATCTGGTGAACATATTATTCTGGAAGGTAGAGAAAACCACCCAGAAATAGATGGCAGCTGCGGGTCTGAAGGAAGCTGCTGAAAGGATATCCTCCTTGAGGGAGACCTTTGAACAGTTATTAGACTCACCTGAAAGATGTTGCCTGAAAGATAAACAAAAAGTCTACACTTACTTATAAGCAGTCTCTAGCACCTTAGCTGAACAGCCAGGCATTTGAAAAGAACAAGATTCAAAATTGGGAAAGGCTGAACAGAGGCATCCACCACTCACCTGCTCCCCTACAAAGAAGAAACAAAATAGTAGATGTATAGTTACATATTGAGGTGACCATAGAAGTACATTGAATTCCAACAGCATAAAAGCTGGAACCCTGTAAAACCCAGAAACCTGGAACAGCAGTTTAGCAAGAGAAATAAAACATGCCAGCACTTGCTGCCCCAGCTCCCCTGCTGTAGGAGGGGGAGTCTCCCCTTCACAAGAATAAAGGTCAAACAAGACCTCAGCAAATTCTATTACCACAAACACTGGCAATCCTAGCTATGAGAAAGTTTCACAGCCCTTGCAGACTTACAGTCCAAAAAGATAAAGAAGTCTGAAATCTGCACATACGATGGCTTTGGAAAAAGAATTTACTTCATCTCCTAGCAAATCCGCAGGCACTGTAGCCAGGAACAATACAGAAAAGGGACCTGTTGTCTGAATTTGAATGGAGTCAGGAAACCTTTACATATCCCATCTCTGGGAGGACACCACAGACATTCTGTTATGCTGGCTCAGCAGGTGGCTGTCTCATGAGCCTGAGTTTGCTAAGTGGAGACACTCTGACATGAAGCCACTATGAGTGCCATACTTTGGGAAGCACATATTGTGATGCAGGCCATCCTCAAGAACTGGGGCATCAGGAAGCAGATCTCTAAGAGGGTGCCAGGAATAGAGAAGCTATCGGCACAGATCCCACCACCCCCATCTGAACGCCATGTTCAGGCCCCTAATGCTACCAAAGTTGAGAAAGTACTTTGATGTTCTATTGCTTCTCTGCTCTGCTAGGTCAGTCCCAATCCTGTGAACACCTCAGGTGAGAGGAATTATACTGAGCTCCAGTTGCAACCCACTCCTACTGCACTCCTGGTGAGTTCTACAACAGAAAGAATAAAGGGGAGGGTCAAGGATGTAGTTCAGAGGTACAAGCTCCTGCCTGGCAGGACAAGGTCGGGAGTTCAATCCTGGGTACCAAAAAAAGAAAAGAAAAAAAAAAGAATAAAGGGGAGAAAAGCCCCCAGGCATCACCTTGTCTCCACGAATGCATACCCAGGGTGGGCAAGATCTGGTGTCCTGCTCCTGGGTGAGCACGCCCACGGTAGCAACAGACAGAAACAACACAACTAGTGCTGTTCTTGTGCCTAAAGAGGCCCATATGTTGGTCACCTTCACACCTTGATCATTTCCTGTTGGCAAGATTGGGTACGAATATAACAGAAATGTGGATATGATTCATGCTCAACCTCTCCCCATGAAGGCCCTGGGTTTAGACCCACACCAGTATCTAATCAGACGATAATGCTTCAGGTCCCTTACCACTACTGGAGCATCCAGTGCAAGGGACCCTTTTAAGTAAGAGAACAGATAAAGACTACCACTTTCATTGCAGAACACCAAATCAGTATAACGAGAAAAGATCCTTACAATGCATATTATAGTAAAATTGTTGAATGTGTAGGATAAAGAATTTTTAAATCTATAAGAGAAAAGATGCCAGGTCCTGTTTAAGGACATCCCCGTTAGACTAACAGATTTCTCAGCAGAAACCCTACAGACCTGGAGGACATGAAACCATTTATTTCAAGTTCTGAAAGAAAATAAATGCTTACCAAGATTACTTTTCCCAGTAAGGCTATTCTTCAGACTCAAAAGAGAAACAAAGACCTTCTAAGATAAGCAAAAACTGAAGGAATTCATGACCACCAGACTAGCCTTACAAAAGATGTTCCAGGATGTCCTACACCCAGAAGTGAAAAAAAAAAACACCTACCATCATGATAGCATGTGAAAGTACAAATACCATTAGATGAGTAGACACACAGAAGAGAAATAAAAAAGAATTAAACATCACCAAAACAGTAAATCATCAAATTTTAAAAAATGCATAAAAAGGAATTGAACAGAGAACATTCAAAACAACTAAAAGAGGCACAAGTTCACACTTTTCAATAAGAATTCTGAATGTAAATGGTCTTAATTCTGCAATTAAAATATAGAGGCTGAATAGATTAAATACAGGACTCAACAACATAATACCTATGAGAAATTCACCTCACCAGTAAGAATGCACACAGGCCAAAAGTGAAAGAATGGAAAATGATTGTTCAAGCAGTTGGAATCTGCAAACACCCAGGAGTAATTATACTTACACTTGACTAAATAGACATTAAAAGAAAAAAAAAAACCTAAAATAGCTCACTATATAATTATTAAGGGATTAATTAGATATACCTAAAATCAGAGGATCTAAAAAAGTAAGAACAAACCACACTCAAAATTAGTAGAAGGAAAGAAATAATAAAATCAGAGCAGAAATAAATAAAATTGATTCTAAAAGACAAATACAAAGTATCAATGAAACAAAGTCATGGTTCTTTGAAAAGATAAACAAAATGGACAAGTCACTAGCTAGAGTAACAACAGGGAGAGGGGGCAAGGGAGGGAGAGATAGAAAGAAGGTATACTAGAAGTGAAAAGGTGACTTAGGACTGATACAACAGTTATTCAAAGAAAAGTTAAGAGTTACTTTAAAAACATAAACACTAAGAAATTGGAAAGTCTAGAAGAAATAGAGAAATTTCTGTTATGTATGACCCTCCAAAATTGAACGAAGAAAGCATTGATGAAAAACCCTAAATAAACCAATAGCAAACAAAGAGATTGAAGCAGCAATGAAAATCTCATAACAAAAAAAAAAAAAAAAACTGGGTGATTTCACTGCTGAATTTTACCAAGGTTTTTAAAGATCTAAAATAAATGTTTCTCAAACTAGCCCCTGAAATTAAAATGAAAGAACACATCCAACATCATTCTATATGGTTACCATTACCTATGTAAAAACCCTAATAAAAATACTACAAAAAAGAAAACTATACACAAATGTCCCTGATGAACATAAATGTAAAAATCCTCAACAAAATACCAGGATATTAAATTCAACAGCACATCAAGAGAATCATACATCATGACCAAGTAAGATTCATTTCAGGTTTCAAAGATCACTCAACATACATAAATCAATAAATATAATACATCACATAAATAGAATAAAGAGTAAAAAGTCATGTGATCATTTTAACAGATTCATGATAAAATCCCAGTCTTGGTTACTTTCTCTCCTTGCTGAGACAGACACCTGTCACCCAAAATTAGGGAAGAAAAGGTTTATTTAGCTTACAATTTCATGAGATTTCAGTCCATAATCTGCTGGCTCCAAGGCAAGGTGGCATGGCATGGCATGGGGGCAACACTTCAAGGCAGCCGCCAGAGCAAAAGAGGGCAGCCATTCATGGCAGCTGCAAGCAGCAAGAGCAAACCACAAAGAGAGAGAACCCGCCCCCATTCCAACCTTACATTGTATGTCGGCTCCATCCCTGGGTGGGTGCAGAGCTCATATCACCAATCCCAGTGCTACACAACGAATCAGTCATAAATGTTAGATTCAGCCACTTCCATGACTACATGAGGCTTGGGGGGGGCCATCTATATACAAACCATAAAAATCCCCAAATTAGATATAAAAGGATCATACCTCATCATAATAAAGCCTGAAAATGACAAACCCATAACCAATGTCATACCTTGAAAGAGGACAACCAAAAACATTCCTTCTAAGATCAGGAACAAGACAAAGGTATCCAGTCTCACATTATTTATTATTCAGTACTGTACTAGAAGTTCTAGCTAGAGCAACTAGGCAAGAGGAAGAAATAATGGATACACACAGGGAAGAAGGAAATCAAATTATTCCTGTTGGCAAATGATATGATTTTATACACTTAAGACTTCACCTAAAGTGTTTTAGAAATGATAAACAAATTCAGGAAAAATAGGAAGATATAAAGCCAACACACAAAAATCAGTCACATTTCTATACATTAACAGTGAACTTTCTGAGAAAGAAATCAGGAAAATAATCTCATTTACAGCAGCCATCCAAACATAAAATACCTAGTAATAAATTTAACTAAATGAAAGCTTTCTACAGTAAAAATTGCAAAACACTGAAGAAATAAAAACATTAAAAAGTTGAATAATCTCATGGAATGGAAAAAGTAATATTGTTAAAATCTCCAGACTGCCCCAACAATCTACAGAGTCAATGTAATCCCACATCAAAATATCAACAGCCTTTTTCACAGAATCAGAAAAAAAAAATCCTAAAAATTATATGGACACATAAAAGACCCCAGATAGCCAAACAAATCTTGAACAAAAGAAGCAAACCTGGAGACATCACATACAAGATTCGAAGACAACCTACAGAACCAATGTAATACAAAAAGCATAGTGTTGGCATAAAAATAGATACATAGATCAGTGAAAAACAATACAAAATCCAGAAGGAAACCCACACATTTTCAGCTAGCTGATTCTGAACAAAGGTATCAAAGACACCTAGCGGTAAGACAGCCTCTTTAACAAACAGTGCTCGAAAAAACTTCTACAGATTGAAACTAGACCTTCATCTCTCACTGTGCACAAAAATCAAATAAAACTTGACCTAAATGTAAGACCTAATGTGAGACCTGAACTTTTGAAACTACTAGAGGAAAACACAGGAAAAATATTTCAAGATATTGTTATAGGCAATGACTTCATGGAGAAGATTCCACAATCAAGAAAACAGAAGCAAAGATTGAAACTAAAAAGCTTTTTATCATTATTTTTTTGATACATAAATTACATTAGTTTTGAGGAAATGGAATATATATAATGTCTTGATCATTTTTTTTACCTCTCTGCCCACCATCCTTGATCCCCTTTCCCATCTCCAAAAATGCTGCCCTCTGTTTTGTACCATCTCTCTTTTATTTGACCCTTTAATTTGAAAAATAAATAAATAAATAAATAAAATACAATAAAACTAGTACATACAACCACTAGTTTACATTCCCACCAAGAATGTAGAAAGTGCCTTTTTCCCCACATCCTAACCAGTATTCATTGCTTTTTGTAGTCTTTTTTTTTTCACTGCCTCTACTTATACCAGTATTAACCATTTTCAAAAACCAGTGTCAATTTCATAGCAAATAAATTTTGACATATGTGATTATGGTTATACGTTAAGGCTTTTTGAATTGTTAATGACGCCATCCTGATTGTGGTAAGATGGAATCTCAGAGCTGTTTTGATTTGCATTTCCCTGAAGGCTGAAGATGCTGAGCAATTTTTTTTTCAAATATTCATTGGCCAATTTGTATTTCTTTTTTCTCACAAGTGTCTATTCAGTTCATTTGCTCATGTTTTGATTGAGTCATTTGTTTTGTGCATGTTAATTTTTTATGATCTCTATATGCTCTATATATTACTCCTCTAGTCAGTTTCATCTAGAAAAGTTGCTGGCAAAAATATTTTTTCACTCTGTAGGTACTTAACCCTCTCTGATCTTTGCAATGTTAATCCATTTTGATTTGATTTTAGTATAGAGTGAGAGGTCTAGTTTCATTACACTGCACATGAATAACCAGTTTTTCAGCACCATTTTTCAAAAAGTCTATTTTTTCTTCACCATGCCTTTGGTGCTTTGTAAAAATCAGAAAACTGAAGGTACATGAGGCTGTTTCTGTGTCTTCTATTCTCTTCCATTGGTTCCATGTCTGTTTCATGCCTGTGCCATGCTGTTTTTGTTACTATAGCTTCCCAGCATAACTTGAAATCTAGATTTGCAATGCCTCTCACTTTACTCTTTTTGCTCAGAATTGCTTTGACTATTCTGTGTCTCTTCTGGTTTCAAATTTTAGGATTTCTTTCCTTGTTCTGTGAAGAATGTCATTGGCGTTTTAGTAGAGCTTGGATGAAATCTATATATCAATTTTGGTAATATGATCACTTTAACAACAATGTGGGGATGTTTATCCATTTTCTAACATCTTCTTCAATATCTTTCTTTAGAGTTCTATACTTTTTGCTTTAAAGGCTTTTGACCTCCCTGGTCAGGTGTATTTCTAGGCATTTAATACTTTCAAAGCTATCATGAGTGGAATTGTTTTACTGATTTCTTTTTCAGTGTGTTCATTATTGGTGTACAGAAACACTACTGATTTTTGTGTGTTGATTTTGCATCCTGTAAATATGATGAATTCAGCAAACTAAAAAAGTTTTGCACAGAAATGGACACAATGGAGTGAAAAGCCAACCTGCAGAGTGAGAGAAAATATTTTCCAGCTAGGGGTAAACATCTAGAATAGTTAAACAACTCAAAACACAAGAAATCCAATTAAAAATAGCAAGTAATTTGAATAGATGCTATCAAAACAACAAATATGAATGGCTAATAGACATAAAAAATGCTCAGTATGATTAGTCATCAAGGAAATGAAAATCAAAACAACAATGAGATGCTATCTCACTCAAGTTAGAATGGCTATTATCAGGAAAAAAATACCAAATGCTTATGAGGATGTTGAGAAAAAGGAAGCTTTGTACACTTTGGCGAGAAAGCAAAATAGTAAAGTTACTACAGAAAAAATATAAGAGTCCTAAAAAAAAAGCTAAAAAAGAAACTACCATATGTTCTAACTATCTCATTCCTGGGTATCAGTATTACAAGGGAAGCAACTCAGCATTCAAATGAGATTCCTGCATGCCCATGCCTATGTTTATTGTGGCACTAACACCTTTAGTTTGTTATACTAGGGAGACAACAAGAAATTCACCCATGTGATTCTGAACCAATTCATCCATAAGCATGATCGCCGGTTGCCTCTATCCACCTACAAGAGCCTTGAGGTTATCTTCCTTTATACCTGAGTAGGTTTCCACCACATAAAATACCATGTCTTTCTTATCCATTCTGCAATTAATGGGCAGGCTACCCCTATTTTTTTTTCTGGCTCCCTGTCACATGGGGCATTGTTCTCTCTCCTTTGACTTTCAGTTTATGAATTTTCTTTCTAGTTAAATGTGTTTCTTGTATAGAGCATATTGATGGAACCTGTCTCCTGAACCACTCTGCCTGTGTTTCTATTGGTGCATGAAGGCCCTCTTGCACTGTATTGTCTCTGCCATGCTATTTTCCTGCCACTGGCTCCCTATTTTTCCTCTCCATTCAATTGACTGGCCCCACTTGATGGTCCCCCTCTGCCATCATTCCTGAGGCCATGGTTCTTTTTATCTCTCTGTAGAATGTCCTTTAGTATTCCTTGTAAGGTTGGTTTGGTGGTCATGAATTCCTTAGTTGTTCTTTGTAATGGAAGTATCTTGTTTCTCCATTAATCTGGAAAGAAAGTTTTGCAGGGTACATCAGTCTGGGTTGGAAGTTGTTTTCTTTCAGGACTTGCAATACTTCACTCCAGCCTCTTCTTGACTTGGTGGTTTGTGTTGAGAAGTCTGCCATGATTCTGATGGGGTCTCCTTTATAGGTGATCTGTTTTTTTTTTTCCTCTAACAGCTTTTAATATTCTGTTCTTGAGTTGAATTTCTGGGACCTTGATCATTATATGTCTGGGTGTAGATTTGTTTTGGTTATGGGTAGCTGGAGTTCTATATGCCTCACTTATTTGAATGTCACTTTCTTTTTCCATGCTTGGGAATTTCTCAGAAATTATTTCTGTAAATAAGGTCCTGATGTCATTTGTCTTGACACCTGCTTCTTCACTCACATTTTTAATTCTTAAATTATGCATCTTTGAGTTGTCCACCAGCTGTTGAATTGTTACTTCCTGAGACCTTGTTCTTTTTAAGAGATCTTTCCTTTCATGGTCATAGGCTGCAATCCTGTCTGCAAGCTTTGAAAGTCTTTCTTTAGTTTCCTTCATGTCAACATGCCAGCTATTGAATGAATTTTTAATTTTCTGGATATCTCTTTGAATCTGTTTCATCCATTCTAAATCTGTCTTATATTTTTCATTCATGGTTTCCCTCATTTTCCTATGCTCCTCTATTTTTTATCTGTGTCTTCTTTAGAGATGCTTAGTATTTCTTTTATTATGGTTTTCATTTCTTCTTTTACCTGGGATAGAATTTCTGTTCTAATTTCTCTTATAGCTTCATGAAGTTGTTTTTTCACTTCAGTTGACATCACTTCAGTCATTTCAGGTGTGCGATTCTCAATCTCCTTCATGTTTACCTCTTGTCGACTTGCGCTGCTTGGGTTGGACGCCAAAGATCGCCTTCTCCCTCTTTGTCTTGGCATATTCCTGATTTCTTCCACACACCTGGGTAGTGTGGTTCCAGGCACCCTAGCACTGGCCACAACTTCTCTGAAGTGACACTGTTTGGCTTTTCTGGCCAGTGCTGGCTATGGACATCCAACAGTGGGTGTCCATGCCTTTGCACTGAGCTGGGTACCAACCCACCCAGAGTTTGCACAGGTGCAGACCTGGTTATGGCCTGCAAATCTAAGCTGTTTAGGAACCAATGTGATGTTGTCTGGAATGTTGCAGGGGAACTCTGTCCAAGCAACTTCTGAAGGTCCGCCCACAACCTGGGCTGCCAGCAGAAGTGAGTAGCAGTCTTGGCCCTGGGCGTATCCTGCCCAACTCCAAAATGGCGCCTAGCCAATCACTCTCTCCCATGGGGGGATCGAGTTCCCTTCACTCACCACCAGCCAGTGCAGATCCCCGCATTGCCACTCTCTTTCACCCCGCACTTCTCCACAGAGACCTCTGGGGTCGGCCCGACTGTGACTGTGACCACAACAGTGGCCATGCATCTCCAGGCACAACAGTTCTTCTCAAAGGGTGAGTATGGCTCCAGGCTAAGGCGCTGCCAGCCAGCACCTTCTTCTTCATTTAACTTCTTCTTTTTATTGTCTCTGTGGACTTCAATTCATATTTTAGATTCTTCCTGGGTCCAGGGGACCCACTTCCTTCCTTCGTGTCCTCTCCATGATGTTGTATTCCAGCATCTGACCTGTTTCTCTCAGAGAGACTCTTTACTCTGCTGCTTACTGTTCCACCATCTTTGATGTTCTACAAAATATTTTTTTAAAATTTAATAAGATATATTTGGGCACAGTGGTACATACTCATAATCTGAGCCACTCAGGAGGTTGAAGTAGGAAGATCAAAAGCTCCAAACTACTCTGGGGAACTAAGAGTCTGTCTCAAAATAATAAAGAGTTGGGGAAACCCATAGCTAAGAAAGAAAAAAAAGTAAGTACCCAAGAGCTAAATAAATCAAATCATCCCATGCTCATGGATTGAAAAATTTAACATTGTTATAATGGTAATACTACACAACTTAATCTTAAAGATTCAATGCAATCCCTATCAAAATTGCAGTTGCCTATTTTTCAAAAATGGTTAGGTTGATCCAAAAATTCATATGGAAAAGCCGGGTGTAGTGACATACACCTGCTAAACTGAGCCACACATGGTGATGTAAGCATGTAATACCAGGAGGACTACAAGTTTGAGTCCAGTCAGGGCAACTTTGTTACTTGGTGAAATCCTGTCTTACCACAACCTGTACAGGGAGCAGGGCCTCAAACGGGAGTGATGGGAGATTAAGAAGAAACTATAAACACATACTAAAAGGAAAGCTGGGACCAGGTGGGAATGACCTCCCTGATGGAGAGGCAGCAACAACCCAGCATGGTCTGCCTCTTTCATTATACACTGTAAAAAGAGGAAAAGTGACAACAGTGCTGAAAGTGCAGTCTCAGTGTTTTGCTGAGAACCCTGAAAGCAAACATTCTCAGAGCTGTCTGTACTGTAGTTAACAGGGAAGAACACCAAAGCCAGTCACCTGTTGATAGGCAATTGAGCTAGAGGTCCACTTGTTCACACAGTCTGCTCCTGGCATTCCATCTCCTTTGCTATAGTCTCAAGCAGTTTGCTGACCTCAGGCTCAACCATGGTTCAACTGCTCCCCACACTGTCTTATAATTAAAATTTAATAACAGTTGAAGATACGCTCAGCACAAAGGCCCTGGGTTCAATCACAAGTACCAGAAAAAAAAATGTCAAACTAGAAGTAGAAGGGTTACTAGGAAATGGGAAGAATGCTGTGGTGGGGTATGTGGCTGATGGTAAAAAAAAAAAAAAATGTGAATGGGGCCGGGGATATAACTCAGTGACACTAACACCAGCCTGGCAAATGTGGAGGTCGATATTTGGTACCAAAAAAAAAAATGTGGATGGACCTTATCAATGCACAATATACATATGTAGGGGAATATCAGTGAACCCCATTCATTTGTACTATTAATATTCATTGTTAATAATGATAATAATTTGATCAACAAAGAAAACAATTATTTGCCCAAGATCAGAAAAAAACTTCCATTATTTAATAAATTGGTCAAGAGAAAAGGCTTATTGATGGATGGGTTGTTCAGAATGTGCTCAAAGAGTGGAAAATATCTGTGATTCATGAGACTACATATTGCAGATTAGGCTGTCAGCAGTGACATGGACAATGAATCCTATTCCATGAATATCAACAATGAGTTGAGGATATTATGTATACACTAAAAAACACACATTGGCATGACTGATGTGGCTTCATCCACTGTTAAGAGAGCAACTTGTCAAAAACAGATACCAATTCTGAATTCTCACTAGGCAAATTATGACTACTTGATATACTTACAAAGGGATCATGGGTCAAGTAGTGGAAAGGGGATATGACAAGTTGAAAAAAAATTGTCAGGTGACAAGTTGCAAAAAAAAGGCACTAATAATTGCATGTTTTCTTTATTCTTTTCATAGATACATAGATAGATGTAAAAATTTGGTCTAATTCTGCAAAAAATGTTATTAGTGTTTTAGTTGGGCTTTAGGAAGGCTCCTCCATTTACACTACCAAATATAAAATGTGCTGAAAGTGGTGAACACTATATTTCATTAGTTAAGTCATCAGAAATGGATAAAGTGACATATAAGCCTTTGCAACTTCCCTTTGAGGGACACCCTGCACTAGAATTAAGGTTAGTTCCATGGTATTAATTGGAAACAAAATGTTATATTTGTCTTTATCCAAAAATTAAATACAGGAAGAAATTTTATGCATGAATGTGAAGTTGGTAAAAGCGTAAAGTAGGTAGAACTGTTTATCATCTTTTGTTTGTTGCAATGCATAGAAATACCCAGGAACTACATTTTTTTAGGATTCCCTATTTTGTGTAGTTCTAACTTGGAAATATCCAAATAGAAAATCTTTTTGAATACTTTGCAGGTAGAATGAAGATAGATTCTTGGGAATTTATGGTAACAGGATTTATAGATACATAAGGATATCACAGGACTTTCCAGGTGATTGAACTGTAGCCACATTAGTGTACACAACAGTGTACTAGCCTGATGGTTGGTTGGAGCTTTCTCAGATGCACTAACACTTGAGCAGTTTCCTAGCAATCTTTAAACTTTCTCCTGCTTTTGTGCTTCAGGATACATGCTAGTAACTATTCCACTGAACTCCAGATCACTCTCCCTGCTCCTCCCACAACCAAATGAAACATAATTTCCTTTAGCAAACATCTTTTACTGTGAGATAATAACTAAAGTGATTCAATTTTCCTCATCCAGCCTACATTGGTACTAATCATTTGTATTTTACTTTATCTATGGGCTTTTGTCACTCAAATCCTTTCCAATTTCAAAGCACTGGTCATTTGTGACACTGGGCACAGCACAACTTTTATCACATTGGGATATGACAGCACTTTGTTATCAAATGATAGGATAGGTTGTGGAGAAGGGCTCTCCCTGAGGGGCTGTGATGGTGTTAATCCTGAGAATTCTTGTTCATGGTCTCAGATTACATTGTGCTAGGTTGAAGTGACACAGATAACTTCATGTTTTCAAGTGACAAATAAAAACTGTATGTATGTAGTGCATGTTATAGTATGTAGAAATATGCGTATCAAGCCAATTAACATATTCATTAACTTACACACTTATTTTTGTGGAAAATATATACGATCTTTCTTAGCAACTTTCAAAAAGTCATTACATTGCTACTAACACCATGGTGTTTAACAGATCTCTTGAACTTACTCTTTCTGTCCAAAATTTTGTATCCTTTGATAAATATCCCCAACCTCCATCTGGACTCCAGTCACTAGTAACCATTATTCTACTCTCTATTTCAGTTTTCTTATATTCTACCTTTCAGTTGTGCTAGCAGTATTTGTCTTTCCGCACCTGAATTATGTAACATGACATCCTCCAGTTCATCCATGTTGTTCTGACAGAGTTTACATATTTTTAAAAGTTGAATAGTACTTTTTGTGTTTATTTTACACATGCATCCACCAGTAAACTCAGGTTGATCCATATCTTATCTATTATGAATAATGCTACCATGAACATGTGGGTGCAGATGTCTCCCCAACACAGATTTTACTTTCTTTGGATACATACTCAGGGATGGTATTGCTAGATCACATGGTAGCTCTTTTTTTGGATATTTTGAGGGCTTCCATACATTTTTTCATAATGGCTATGACAGTTAAATTTGGATCGCCAACTTGATTGGCTTGCAAGCCACCCAGGGTATTGGAAAAACACACTTTCGAGTGTGCCTGGGTGGGTAATGGATGTGTGACATTAAGAACTGTATTTGGTTTCTGGTTCTTTCCTCTCTGGCATTATTTTTCTGCTCTGTTTCCCAGCTGTCATGAGCTGAGCTTCTTTACTTTGCTGTACCCTTCTACTATGTCTCTGCCTTGGATCAGTAGGCTATGGACTGTGCCCTCTGAAAGCATGAGCCAAATTAACTTTTGCTTCCTTTAAATTATGGTTATCAGATATTGTGTCCCAGCAACAGGAAAGCTGACTAATATAATGGCTCCACTAATTTATATTCCTAACAACAGTGCAGCAGGATACCTTTTCTCCACATTCTCTAAAAAACTTGTTTTATCTTATGTCTTTTTCATAACAGCCATGCTAACAGGCATGAGGTGATGTCTCATTGCAGTTAAAAGTTGTGAAATAAATGCATTCTTTTTGGTTTATGCAATACACAGAGCCCTACAAAATGCAGGTCCTAGGCCAGGGAGGAGTCTATCTTGCCAACATGTAGAGGTAGTCCTAAGAGAAAAAAATCATCTGATCAGGAAGACCACCAAGGGTACTTGTATTGACGCTATATCTTCTGATCAGTATGTCACATCATTTTAAAATCTGTCATGGTCAGAGACTGGGATGTATTATTTATATATTTATGGAAACACTTTGAAATACATGCAGTGATTCCAGTGACTCACTCCAGTTGTTTCACAAATAAAAGCAACCTACATGAAATTAGTCACAAGAGTGCTAAGCCACACTGTCCCTTTATTACTCATATCAAAGGACTCAGAGGAATCTGCCATATGTCCTCAGCATGATTCATTGCAAGTAAAAAGGCCCACAAATTGTTTTAAGTTTTTGTACGAATTATAGTTCAGAAATGCTTACAATAAGTATACTTCAAGTACCCCGCTGAGAAACCAGCTAAGCCACATATACGCAGCTGTGCATTTGTTGGACGCTTCCTACTGAAGCAGCACCATCTAAACCTATACAGGATGCATCAATTGCTGCCCCAGCAGTAAAGAAGATTTCAGGTTCATTTTAATCCCAAGATTAAAAAGATAGAAAGGAGGCTGAGATATCTTCAAGTTTATCAAGATTAGACTTAAATTGCTCCAAGCAGAGCAGAATCCAATCTCTTTATTCTCTCCAGGGAAGGGATATTCAACATCTTCTGCTGCCATTCTCACTGTTGGGTATCATTTGAATTCTTAGATGTGACTTCAAACTGAATTATTTCTATTTCTGTTTCCTGTCCATCCTTCCACCGGAAACAAGTACAGTTTGCATCCTCTTTGCCAGTTGGTGTTTTAAGATTGGTGTATTTATACATTATGCACGTAACCTTGAAACCTAGATTTATTTGCTTGACAATTTATGAGTTTCTCCTTTGTGACTGTTGCTAGGCCAGACATTGTAAAAAATTGAAACAGTAGGACACAAATCTAAATTGCAAGCATAAACAATGCCACCTTTTATATTTGTAACCTTTTACGGTTTACAAAACTGCTTGCATTCTTTTGATAACATGCAGACTTTATGGGAAAAAAAAACTTCCAGTAATTTCCAGGGTTACTAAATTAGCAATATCACCTGAGATACAACAAAGAGTTGAGGCATCTTGTACATTAGATTGTCTCTTTCATTCCCTGTCCAAGGATCTTTCCATTATACCCCTTCTATGTAAATTATTTTATCAATGAAGTTCTTTCTTCAGTGAAAACAAGTAATAAACTCATATAACAGAAACTCAAGTCTGGGCCTCATTGCTGTATTTAATCCAACCTGGCACCAATCTTACCATGCAAGTTCCTTGTCTCGCACATTCATAATAAAAATATGTACCCATTAGTGAGTACCATAAGTAGTCCAAATAGTTCATGGGAAAATAAAGTCATACACTATAATTTAATAAAATTACATTAGACAATTTCCCCAAGTGGTTTGATAGCCACTTAGTCAGTGGCCCTTTCCCGCACTTGTCTGCCTCTCCCTCTTGCTGTCCCTCAGTTTCCTTTGCTTTGATGTGGAACTACACACACAGCTTGCTTTACAATGCATGCTGCCTACAGGTGTTGCAACTACCATGCAACTACCCTGGCAAGTCCAGTTTATTTCCCATTTTGATTCAACTGCCTTAATTGGAAATTAAGTTCTAAGCAAAAATTGCTCCACACTCCCTTAAACCAGAAGAAGAAGTTATGACCACTTAATCTAAGAAGAACCTCAGTCAGAAGAGAAACAACACAAACTTTTTAGAAGGAGAATTTTCCACGAAATACAGTATTTGAGAGAAACCTGTATTTATATTAAATAGTGGCTCATTAATTACCTGAAATTCAAAGTATGCTGGTGCCTGTATCTAATCTAGCAACTCTCCACTGAAAGGCAGTACATAGTTGAAAGTAGTGGAAATAGATGAAGCCTGTGCCGAGGCAACTGGCTAAGATTAGACTTACTCTCCAGGCAAAGAGGAAGCATCTGAAGCTTCTGAGAAAAATATTGATATGATTAGATTTGTGCTGCACGAAGATTAATCTGGCTGAGAAATGTAAAACAAACTACAGTCACGAAGAAATACAGTGAGCCCAAATGGTGCCAGAGGCAGAAAGACAGAGGCATAGGGACAAGTTTGAGAGACATAACAGAGGGGACATCATCAGATTGGGTAATCTGAAGTATCTTAATAACATTAGTATATCTGGATTTGCAGAACTAACAAATACCTCTGAAAAATAGTACCATTGTCAATATTTCTGTTTAAAAATAAATACTTAAAATGCATCTTGGATTATATCCTCCACATCTGAGTGACATTTTCTCCAGAAGCTATGTAAATAGACTAGATTTCATCCTGTGTTTTCCACTAAGCTCGTGAAGCAGTTTTTCATCATGACAGTGAGCCCAGAGCACATACCCAAGAGGAATATGATGGATTAAGGCCAGCTTTGAATCATCAGTGAGAATGAAAAACAGAGGAATACTGAAGATTGCAGGACATGGCAGGAAACCTCACCTTGTGGTTGTTTTTTTATCAAGCATGATGTTTATCTTTTTCCCCAAGATGAAATGTTTTCTGTGTGGGCACAATAGTACATATAGGTACCCTCCAGAAATGTTCTAAGTCATCCATTGTACCTAGTCTTCAATTATTATAATTGTATCATATTGACAAAATGTTGGTTAACATTCATTGTTTAAAGGTGTTCTGCATATACCTACTGTGCTCCAGAGCAAGGGTCAGAAAACTAAAGCCTATGGACTACATTGGACTCCAGTTTGTTTTTATAAAGAAAGTTTTATCACAACAGATCCATCTCTATTTGTTTAGCTTCTTCAAGGCATTAGTAACAGAGAAGGCAGAAATGAAATCTTATACCTTGCAAAATTGGTAAACTTTCCTATGGAACCAGAAAGCAAATTTTCAAGGCTTTTGGAGTTTATCACGAGTATTCCATCATGCATGGTAGAGCAAAAGTAACCACAGACGTTATGTAAATTGCCTCTTACATTTTAGTGACAAAGAGAAGATCAATCTGCAGCCATTATTTGTCACTAACTTGTGTAGAACATAAAATGTTTCTGGGTTATGGTTTTAGAAAAAGATAATAATAACTTCTCCAAGAACTAACCAAATTTCTCTCAGCATTTTTATTTCTCTCCAACAGAATTGATGCAGAAATTTGATAACACTTATTTTTTGTCTCTGATTTCTCTATTTGATGATTTATTTATCTTGGCTAATACAATTTCAATGAATCACAATTAAACCTCGAATTCCTTTTATTCTACTTTTTCTCATTCAAATATTTGTTTCTTTGGTGTGTCTTTTGCAAGAGAGAAATGAAAACATAATTTTCCTACATTTCTCATATTCCTTTGACTAGAGGAATTTTTCCCTGTTTTATTTTTATTATGAATATACTTGGATAAATTAAGTTCCTTGATTAAGTTTAGATGTAGATTCTGCTGCATGATGATCAATTGCTACTAGCTGCAAAGGAAAATACACCAGCACTTACAAAGCACCCTCTGAATTTCTGCAATGCTACTGCTGTGTGATATTCATTATATGTGGAGCAATAATATATTGGTAAGAATTCAGACACAAAACCATGGCAGTAATTTGATCAGAGAAATTTTAATATAAAGAATTATTAACTAGTAAAAAGGGAATCAATGTTTTACTAGTTTAAAAGTAAAAGAACAAAAGAGCATATAACAAGAGTAGGAGTGCAAAGACCCACTACCCATAGTGTTAAAGGTGCATACCTAAGGTAGCAGCAGACTCAGAGGAGGTTCCACTAAGGCTGTGATCAGGAACTCATTGAAGGGAATACAGATGGCCTACACTCTGGCCAAGTTTCCTGAGTTGACTGCGTACTGAAGTTGACAAGCAAAAACAAATTAGACAATGTAATACTGGCTGCAGATCTCCTTTCTTGGTTTCTGAGAAAATCACTTGGAAACTGTCCTTTGGGATCCTGGTAAAAGTACCTAGGAAGACAAAAATTGACCACTGACCCCTTGAATTAAGAGACAGGACCTTAAATACAGAAAAGAGAGATCATGCTCTTGTAACATTCCTCTAGTATCCTATTTGCCTATTCTTATAATCCGTATCCCTGAAAACTGTCTCTAACTCCTGAATCTACACTCTACTCTGCATTTCATGTCAATATATCATACTGCAATGTTAATGGAAAGTAAATGATTATTGCCAGCATCCAATCCATTGCTTCCAAGTTTACATATTTGTTAATGCCTTTTCTTTTGACTTGAATCCTCAATCCCTTAAAATAAAATATTGGATAAAATCCTATCCATTCTATAAGTTATAGTTAAAATACACTGCCTTTATTGTCTGAAAATTTTCCTTTTGAACTGTTATTGTCTGAAAATTTTCCTTTTGAACTGTCTATTCTGGAGTTCATGGCCCAGATGGAAGATTCTACTATAGGTTTTGGGGATACAGGTAAACAAGACAGAATCCTCCATGGAGAGGTTCTTTGGTGATGGATGAGACAGACAATGATTAAAGTAACGGGAGAAAAGCTAGTAAAGTAACATCCAGGAAACCAGTGAAGAAATATTTCTAAACAGAGAATAAACTTCATTGCTGAATGCTGCTGAGAAACACAGTAAGTTTAAAAAAACTGAAAACAGACTATAAAGTCTGGAAAAATGCAGGTATCCTTTAGAAGATTTATTATTCATAATGGTGAAAATAAAATCCTAAGTGCAATGGATCAAAGACTGAATGACAGATGAGAAAGAGTGAGCAGAGCTAACTTTTCAAATTGGATAGGGTAATTACTTGATCCAAAGTGGACTTTTCATGTGTTTTGTGGTATAGTACTTTATAGCATGATTTTGTATTTATGACAGTAGCAATCTACAAGAGGAGGAAAATATCAAGATGCAAAAGAGATGCCCTTGAATAGGCAAGAGAGATTGATAGCTAATATACAAATACTGAAATTTTAGATTAAAACGGGGCTGGTCCCATCATGAAACAATAGGATAAACAGAATTATAAAGTAATGGATAGAGGTATAGTTAGAGCTTCAAGGTAGAAAAAGGAGATAGCTTCTTTCTGATTGATGCTAGGTTTAAGTGAAATAAGAAATAATGAATTAGAAAAGGGCTGCCAGAGTTTGGAGGTCAAAAAAGTATGAAGGAGACATCTTAGAAAATGAAATGAATGTATAAGGGTTGCCATGATTTATCAGTGTTGTATTGAGAATTTAACATGGGCTAAACCATATGATTGAGTATTTTTCTCAGTCACACTTTAATGCTTGGAAACAGAGATAAAGAATCTGGAGGGTTGAGATGAATCAGCACAGAAGTTCTCTTAAAAATAGTATATCCAAAAAAGAAAAGAAAAGAAATGCTTTGAGAATGTTTTGAGAATAGCTATAGTAAAACAGCATGAACTCTAAGCTGAAATGAAGGTTAATGAAAAAACTCCTGAGTTGATGAGGTCAAGATAGGGGTCAAAGAACGGCTGAAAATGGGACACTGGAATAGAACAGTTAATTCCTGATGATGGGAACTAAAATATGATGATGGAATCAGGCAGCTGTCATAGGATAAAGAAAAAGATTTGTGTATGCAGTATTCAATGAAACCTTGTCTTGAATCATTACACTTACATACTTCTGAGTACTATACAGTTATACATTTGTATCACCCTCAAGCTTTTCAGATTTTCACACTTTACATGTCACAAGAATTTTTTCATATAACCCAGAGACAGAAATAAATACCTACCAGTTTTATTTTTTAATTAGTTTGGGCCTCATAAATATTTACACCCCAACAATTTAGCAGTTTGAATACTACACAAAAGTTGAAAAACTATTAATAGACTGATCGAATAGGTCCATAAATGACCACAGTAAAGAGGAGGGCCAAGCCCTCAGAGAAAATTGACCTCTGAACTGTCTTAGAGGTGAGATGACACACTGCTGGTAACCTCTGTCTCTTAGTTTTTACTCCAGAGCCTGAACAGCTAAGCTTCCAGTCCAGGAATTGATCCTGTATGGAATGTCCATAGAAAGACTGGCATCTGGTAGTTGCTATGTTTGTCAGTTTCTCTGACATTCATGCAGGAGGAGTTTTTGCTAGTTCTGGTTTCCTTTTCCTATGTGTAATAGTAATTATAATAGTACTGACATCATTATCACTGAATCATTATAGCCTACCCCCTCTCCAACAAAAGCAATCCATTGCCAAGATCCATATGTATTTGGACTTTTATTATTTTCTCCTAGCTGAGTTGTGTATTTTCACCCACTTGCTAACATCATAAGCCATCCCTAAATAGACACAACCCTCTCAAAATACTTTAAGATAATACCTCATTGTAATAACTTCCTTACATTTAATTTAAGAGTGTTAATCTAAAAACTTCCTGTCTTTTTACTTAAAAACCTCCATATAGTTGTCTAATTTCCTTTTCTGGAGTCATTTCTGTGCATTCTTGCATAGATAATTTTAGATGTCCTCTTTCTGTCTTCTGGGACATCCTGCCTCCATCTTCACCTGTCACAATTTTCTCAATTCTTGAGTACCAATCTCAAATATTGTCTTTTCCATGGAGACTTTACTGTTGTTCCATTAAATGAGTATAAATTCATCCCTCATGCTAATCTGCAACATTTTCTCTTTCCCTAATGTCAATTACTATGCTCCATAGGTATTACATTCCATTGTCTACTGTCTTGAGAAAACACCAGTGATGCACCTTCATTATACTAGCATCTTAGGAAACTAGTATAATGAGGAAGACAATATGTTAAATCTGATGCTTGGGTCTGCAGTCTAGCTGCTGTACCACTACAGTGTTTCTCCAGGATGTAATTTCTGATTCAGTGAAATATAGATACTATTGTCAGCTTCACACATAAAGTGACTTAACACAGTGTGTTTAGCTTCAAGTGCCAAATAAATAACTTCTTCCATTTCTTAAATCTTTAGATCCCTCTTGGCCATTAACACCAAGAATGTTCAACGTTTTTAATTTATTTGCATGGAAATGTAGGACATAATAAAAACACTGGGAACTCAGAGTAATCAACTGAGCAATCCTAGCTGACTGTCTAGTATAGTGAAGTCTTTAGAGAACTTCAAAATTTCCAAATCTGTTTCTTTCTTGTGGCAATTAAAATATACAAGAATGTAGTGCACTCAACATCTGGAAAAAGGAAAAAGAGGAGGAGGAGAACAGGAGGGAGAGAAAAAGGGAGAAAGAGAAGTAGAAAGGAGAGAGACAGAGAGAAAGGTCTTATTTAATACATAAATTCCAAATCAGACCACGATAATTTGGTAATTTTTAGTCTATTATAGTTTTGTAATATTTAGTCCAAGTTAAAGGACCATTAGCTTTTTCTTTGCTCCATACTAACATTTATACCTCTTTTTTTAGTTTTATTTGTGCCTCTCATTTTACATTATTTCAAAACACAATGCAATTACTACTATTAAATAGAAATTTATTTTGTGCTTTCACTTAAAAAAATGAAAAGTCACTTAAGCCACCTAAGTTGACTTTAACAAAACAAGAAATTAAATCCTAAAAATTATGCATAAATTTGTTTTAATTATAAATGAAGATTGGGTTAAGTGTTCTAGTTTAATACAATCTCTGAGAAATAAATACATATTTAGCAATCATTCTTTAGGAAAAGCAAATAATTTCACATTGATATCTTTTATGAATGCAAATTTTCATACATTAGATTTGCTTCATGTGGCGTAAATTTGCAACCTCATTCCTACATACTGGAAATTCATTTCTAGGGTGAGAAAATATATATTTTTTGGAAAAAAGTATCAAAACCATATTTATGAAACAAACACTACCTGAAGCTACATTTTCATAAATTAAACCATTAATAAATTTGGCACACAGTTTCTTATATTCATTTGGAAAAGCCTTCTTTGAACACAGAAAAGAAATATAAGTCTATTAAAACATCAGACAAAAGTTGCTAACCAGTTGAATATAATTTTATAGATTTTTTTAACTCTTGAATATGGAGAGACTTGACTATACCTTCTTCAACGAGATTTATGTAAATAAGGGATGATGATATGCACTGTGATCTACAAGGCACTGCTCAATCTGTTACTTTATAACTTATGTTATGATGACAAAAAACTCACAATGACATTTCCCTCGGCATGAATTTAGATCTAGGAATGAAGATTTGGTCTTCAAGATTACAGAATATTTGAACTAATAGGACTGCAGAGATGACTAATCTTAGTCTTTTCTTTGTACACTTTCAGAAGCTGAGACTGAGAGAAGCACTGACTTAGCTGAGCTCATCAGGGTATCAGTACACCAAACACCAGCAATTTACACAAAAGACAGCTCCAAGCAGGTCCCAAATCCAAAATCTAAATTATATTTTAGTCAAATTTTTTCAGGTTTTTATTTGTTTGCTTATCATATAAAGGTCCTTTCTTCCCCCAAAATAAAAAAGGCATGATATTGCCTTTGGCTAAATGTCAAAAGTAGATTAAAATAAATACAGCCAAGAAAATACTATCTACAACCAAACATGTGATCTCTTCCTAGAAATTTCCTAGAGTTCTCATAAGTATGTCTGATTTTAACAGTTGAAGAAGGATTAATGATCAAATTGTCTACCCACTTGCCAACATATGATATTGAAGGGCAAATATCAAGGGCTGAAACCTGCCAATTATGCTTTTGAAATTCCGATAATTTTAATTACAGCCTACTCTAGTTCCATAAAGGTACTGAAATTCTGCCCATTCATCACAACTCAAACTCAAACATGAGTGTCATTTTTTTCTGCTTCTTTTTTCTCATTGTATGCCTATGTATTTTTCTTTCTGAAATCATTAAGGACTTTAATTTTACTAAAATATATACAAATGAATATGCATAATTAATTCTGTTAGTCTTCCATGAATAATTTATAGTTGTCATTGCTTGCAATCTCTACCAAAGAGAATTTCCTTTTGCCATAAGTTTCTCATTTAATTTGTGGTAATTAATTATTCAGCACAAATAAAGGTCAGCTGATAGACAACAATACCATGGATTGAAAACTGGGGTGCAAAGGCATGAGCTGAAGGCCTGTACAATGAACTCTACCTAGCAGTGCAGCCTCAGTACCTCACTCGGAACCTGGTAGGACCCTGTCCAGCATCCCCAAACAGGCAGGGACCTTTGGTACATTGATTTGTCCTGACTGGGCTCCGCCAAGTGAATCCAAGTAGCTGGACAGCTTCCCTGTGCTGAGAGGCGTGAGCTGAAGGTCAATACAGTGAACTCCACCTAGCCGTAGAGCATTGGTAGGTCACACTAAACCTGGCAGGGCCCCACCAAGCAACCCCAAGCAGCTAGGGAGTTTTAGTGTGCTGCGTAGCATGAACTGAAGGTCCACCCTGCATACTCCTACCACTTGGCGAGCCCTTGAGTGCCACTAGGGATACAATAAGGCCTGTCTAATGACCCCCACTCAACTGGGAAACTCCCAGCAGTACAGACAGCCATCATTAACCCAGGAAATGACTGAGACTTTGTATTCGGCTGACACAAGGAAATACAGGAAAAGGACAAAAAACCTGTAATGATATTCTCTATTACCTGGTTTTATACTACTTTGTTTTGTTTGAGTTTGTTGTCTGTAAATGTATGAACAACCATTTTGAAGAAAGCAAGAGACACTAAGGTAACCATTGTTAATCTCCTGTTGTTATGTCTTGAAAACCTGTATAGCTTGCAGTGTTCTGTTTTGAAATGCTATTTTATGTTTGACTCTATTCTGTTTTCTTTCACTTTTTTTGTTCTGTTTTGTTTTGTACTATTCTCTTTAAAATAAAATAATAAAGATAGAAAGAAGTGATGGGAAAAAAAAGAAAAGAAAGAGCAAAGTACAGTCTCAAACACCCAGCCCATCCCAAACAAACCTAGGAGATAAGGACATAGAAGAAACTGTAGCCATACACCTGAAACTTCTGAAATGATAGCAACTGAAGTAAAGAAATAACTCCACAAAGCTGTAAAGGAACCCAGATCAGAAATAATCTCCCAGGTAAAACAAGAAATGATTAAAACAATGAAAGAAATGCTGAACACATGTAAAGAAGACATAGATAAAAAAATAGAGGAGCATTGCAAAATGATGGAAACCTTGAATAAACATTATAAGAAAGAATTAGAATGCATGAAACAGATTCAAAGAGATATCCAGGAAATCAAAAATTCCATTGAAAGCTAGCAAAACCACCTGAATGAATGTGAAGATAGACTTTCAGACCTCGAAGACAAGATTGCAGATAGTGAACAGGAAGGTAAGATCTTTTAAAAATGACAAGGAATCAGGAAATAAAAGTTCAACAGTTGTAAGATGATGCAAAGAAAAAAAATATAAGATTGATAGATGTGAATGAAAAAGGTGACAACACAAATGATATAAAAAGACTATTTACAGAAATAATAGCCAAAAATTTCCCAAGCGTGGGAAAGGAAACTGACATTCAGACAAGTGAAGCACATTGAACTCCTATTAGCCATAATCAAAATAAATCTATACACAGACATAGAATCATCAACATCCCAGAAATTCAATATAAGAATAGAATTTTAAAAGCTGTTAGAGAAACAAATCACCTACAAAGAAAAGCTTGTCAGAATCACAGCAGACTTTTCAACATAAACAATCAAGTCAAGAAGACCATGGAGTGAAGTATTTCAAATCCTAAAGGAAAACAACTTCCAACCCAGATTGATTCACCCTGCAAAATAATCTTTCAAAACTGATGGGGAAATAAGATACTTCCATGACAAAGAGCAGATGAAGAACTTCATGACCACCAAACCAACCTACAAAGAATACTGAAAGATATTCTACATAGACATAAAAACAACTACGACTTCAAGAATGCCAACAGAAAAAACCACCAAGCAGGGCAAACAAACAAAGGGTAAAGATAAAAAACCAACAACAAAAGGACACCATGACAAAAATAAGCCAAGATATATCAGTTTTAACCATTAATGTAAATGGCCTCAATTCACCAATTAAAAGAAACAGACCAGCAGAATGGATCCAGAAACAACATCAAACCATATGCAGTATACAACAAGCACATCTAACCCAAAAGGAAATTCACAGACTGAAAGTCAAAGGATGGAATACAATACTCCATGAAACAAGAAACAATAAAAGCAGGAGTAGCTATTCTGTTTGCAGACAATGTGAACTTCAAAGTAAGAATGATCAAAGGAGATAAAGAAGGTCACTACATACTGGTTAGGGGAAAACTCCAAGAGGAAGAAACAACAATCTTAAATATATATGCACCAAATATGGCAAAGCTCAACTATATAAGATGCATATTAATAGACATGCATAATCAAATAAGCAATAACACAATTATAATGGGAGACCTTAACATCCCATTGACACAAAAGACAAATAACTAGACAAAATATTAGCAAAGAAATAATGGAACTGAATCAAACTTGAGAACAAATGAACTTAGCAGACATATACAGAATTTTCCACCCAACAACATCAAAATATACATTCTTCTCAGCTTCACAGGGGACATTCTCTAAAATAGACCATACACTAGCCCATAGAACATGCTTAAGTAAATGCAAAAGAATCTAAATTATCCCATTCATAATATCAGATCATAGTGCCATGAAACTGGAAATTAATGACCAAAGAAACTACAAAAACTTCATAAACACATGAAAATTAAATAATACATTCCTGAACAATGAATGGGTCACAGAGGAAACTAAAGAAGAAATTAAACAATATCTACAAACAAACAAAAATACAAATGCAATTTATGGGAACATGTGGGATGCAATAAAAGCAGTCCTCAGTGGGAAATTTATTGTGGCGAATTCCCACATCTGGAAAACAGAACAAACTCAAATAAAAAACCTGATGCCACACCTCAAACATCTAGAAAAATCAGAGCACGTCAAGCCCCAAGCCCAAAGAAGGGAGGAAAACATAAAGGTCAGAGTGGAAACTAATGCAATTGAGACTAAGAAAACAATACAAAGAATGGATTGAAGAGTTAGTTCTTTGAAAGAATAAATAAGCCCCTAACCAACCTTATTTAAAAAAGAAAGAAAAAACTCAAATTCATGCAATAAGGAATAAAAAGGGTGAAATCATGACAGACACTGTGGAAATACAGATGATCATCAATACCTACTTCAAAAACCTTTACTCTCATAGGGTTGATAACACAGAAGAAATGGACAGATTCCTAGAAACATATGAATTATTAAAGCTGGATCAAGAAGATGTAAAACTGCTGAATAAACCAATTTCAGTTCAGGAAATTGAAAATGTAATTAGAACCTTACCAACAATGAAAAGCCCGGCTCCTTTTGGAATCACAGCTGAATTATACAAGAAATTTAGAGAAGACTGAATGCCAGCATTCTTCAAACTCTTCAGTGAAATTGAAAGGGAATCAATTCTCCCTAACTCATTCCTAGAAGCAAGTATTACCCTAATACCAAAAGCAGAGAAAAACCCAACCAAGAAAGAGAACTACAGGCCAATATCCCTAGTGAACATAGATGTGAACATTCTCACTAAAATACTGGCAAACAGAATGCAGCAGGTCATCAAGAAGATTATGCACCACAAGCAAGTGGGATTCATCCCAGGAATTCAAGGGTGGTTCAACATACACAAATCAATAAATGTAATACACTATATCAATAGAACCAAAGATAAGAATCACAAGATCATCTCAACGGATGCAGAAAAAGCTTTTGATAAAGTCCAGCACCCATTCATGATAACCCTACAGAATATTAGAATAGATGGCCTTTACCTCAATCTGATAAAAGCCATATATGACAAACCAAAAGCCAGTATCACATTAAATGGTCTAAAACCGGAAGCTTTCACTATAAAATTGGGAACAAGACAAGGTTGTCCATTATCACCACTCCTATTCAGTATAGTGCTGGAAACATTAACCAGAGCAATTAGACAAGAGAGAAAAATAAAAGGAATAAGGATAGGAAAGGAAGAAGTTATTATTTGCAGATGACATATTCTACATAGAAGACCCCCAAAATGCCACTGAAAGACTTCTAGATGTAATAACCAAATTCAATAATGTAGTGGATATAAAGTCTACACTCAAAAATCAATAGCAACCCTATACACAAACAACAAACTCACTGAGAGACAAATAAGAGAAGCCACACCCTTCACAATACCAACCAAAAAAATGAAATACTTAGGAATCAAACAAAGGAAGTAAAACATCTATTCAGTGAAAATTACAATACTCCAAAAAAAAAAGAAATTGAAGAGGATCTCAGAAAATGGAAAGACATTCCGTGTTCATTGAGAGGAAGAACCAACATTGTGAAAGTGGCCATTCTCCCAAAATTCTTATACAGATTTAATGCAATTCCAATCAAAATACCGTTAGCATAACTCACAGATCTAGAGAAATCATTTCTAAAATTCATCTGGAACCAGAAGACACCTAGAATACCAAACACAATTCTGGGCAACAAATGCATAGCAGGAGGCATCACAGTCCCTCACTTGAAGTTGTACTACAGGGATACCGTGATAAAATCAGCATGGTCCTGGAATAAAAACAGACCTGAAGATCAATGGAATAGATTAGAAGATACAACCACAACTACAAATACACTCAGCCACCTCATCTTTGACAAAGGAGCCAAACATGTTCACTGGAAGAAAGATAGCCTCTTTAATAAGTGGTGCTGGAAAAACTGGCTTTCCATATGCTGAAAACTAAAACTAGACCCAAGCCTATCATCATTTGACTAAAGTCAAAATAGATCAAAGATCTAAATATTAAAACAGAAACACTAAATCTGCTGGAAGACAAAGTAGGTAGAAATCTTGAAGACATAGTGGTAGACAGAGAATTCATGAACCAAAATCAAACTGCATGGGAAATACTTCCCAGAATCAACAACTGGGATCTCGTCTTACTAAAAAGTTTTTGCATGTCAAAAGAAATCTCTAACAGACTGAAAAGAAAGCCCATGAACTGGGAAAAATCTTAGACAATTGTCCCTCAGACAAAAGACTTCTATGTAGAACATATAAGAAAAGAATTAAAAACAATCAGGCCCCCAAAATTCAAAGACCCAATCCAAAAATGGGCATCTGAGATGACTACACACTTCTCAGCTGAAGAAATACAAATGGCAAATAAATATATAAAAAAATGTTCAGCATCCATTGGTCAATCAAGATATGCTAATTTAAACAACACTGAGATTCCATCTCACTGCAAAAAGAATGGCCAGGATCAAGAAAACAACCAATAACAAATGCTGGAGAGGCTGTGAGGAAAAAGGAACCCTTCTCCACTGTTGGTGGGAGCGTAGGCTGGTGCAACCACTGTGGAAATCAGTCTGCAGGTTCCTGAAAAATCTGGGATTCAAAGTCCCATTTGACCCAGCTATTCCACTTCTGGGCATATTCCCAGAAGAAGTGAAAACATCATTCCACAGTGATATATGTGCACCCATGTTTATAGCAGCACAATTTGTAATAGCCAAATCTTGGAAACAACTCAAATGCCCATCAATTGAGGAATGGATAAAAAAAGATGTGGTATTTCTCTACAGTGGAGTACTACTCAGCTATAGAGAAGGATCACATTGAGGCTTTTATAGGTAAGTGGATGTGACTTGAGACCATGCTCATAAGTGAAATAAACCAAACACACATGTGTAAACACTGTGTCATCTCCCTAATGTAAGAAACTGAAAGAGTAAATAAGATCCAAACTCTTCAATAAATATTGTAAAAGGGTAAGAAACTGCTCAATGGGAAAAAAAATAACACAGGGCAAAAGAGAAAAGAAGGAAGGTAAAAGAAAAAAGATATAAATTTGTATATATACCCTTAAGATAGCTAAGACGATTGTACTACTAATTCTATTAGTTCTTGGAACAAAACAGTGAACAT
>RJWT010005415.1:0-31038 GCA_004365215.1 Cuniculus paca | reverse complement strand
GGTACGGGGATCGAACTCACGACCTTGCCCTAGCCAGTCAGGCGCTTAGCTAAATCCACAGCCCTAGGACATTTTAAAATATAACGTGTGTGTTTGTGTGCTCGTGGGCTGGGGATTTAGCCCAAGTTCTTATGCCTGCTAAGCATGCTATTTACTACTGAGCCATACCCTGAGGCCTATAATGTAATTTTATACATGTTAGACATCTACATTTTAATCCTAGTATTTTTCTCGTTTTGTGTAGAAAAATGTTTGTGCTGAGTATTTTCATGAACATTGACTATGCATATCTGAGTTTTTTTAAACAAGCATAAATTCTATTTATTTGCTTGCCTAATTGGAAAAAGTTGTTACAACCTTGGCTTCCTTTGACTTGACCTTAGAACAACATTTGAGAAAGATACTGCCCTTTGATCTTTCTTGTTAGTTCTTAGCTGTCAACTGATGCATGCTGCCTTTTGAACTAATTCTAGTTGACAAGGTTTTATTACCGTGTGAAATTTATCTCTCTCTCTCTTTTTTTTTTTTTTGTAAAGAAACTGTATAAAACTCTGAGTGAGGTCAAACTTGAAGTGGAGACCGTAATCAAAACAGGACGGCACATTGTCCAGAAGCAGCAAACGGACAACCCCAAAGGCATGGATGAGCAGCTGACCTCCCTGAAGGTCCTCTACAATGAACTGGGTGCACAGGTGGGGACAGCAGGCCACAGTCAGTCTGTCCTCTCTGTCTCTGTCTCTCTCCCTCTCATTTCTAGCTATTTTTTTGGTGCTGAACCCTCTGCCTTGTATTCGCTAAGCACAGGCTCTACTGTGGAACTACAAATCCAACTTTCTCCAACCTTCTCCTCCAACCTTAGCACATGAATTCTTGTTTCAGTCATGATTGCTACATTTGTTTAAATGGATGCATTAAGACTGTAATGATTGATATTCATATAGAAATGTTTGTTAAATTTTTTAATCCAGATTAATATTTATACCTTCAGTGGCTACCAGCATTTCATAAGTTCTCGTCAAGAAACTCTACAAGTAAGATACCTTACGTAAACACAAGTTCTAGATCCTTGGATTTCTAACTTGAATATTGTCTTGAGGGATGTTGAAATATCAGGGCTCTAGCAGATATTATTTGACAGGAAGTTAATATTCATCCATAGGATTTAAAAACCTTCCAAGCAGCACCCATAGTCTGGGAAATTTGGTGAATCCACGTGGGAGTGTCAGGGCCATTTGCAGTGAGTGACCAGATCCAGCTGACGTCTTGTCCTTCTTACAGAATGTTTGACATGAACCCAGGAGGGCAAGAGAACACGTGCAAAGCAGCCTTCCTGAAAAACTGTGAGGTCATGTCTTGGATCCTTCTTTCAAAGAAATTTGGAAGTTTTTGCATAATCCCAGAGAAAAATAGCTGAGATTTCCTATTGGTTTAAAATTAATAAAACCAAATGGTCCATACTTTCTCTAGGGAGTTTTGAGTTCTTCTATGTGAGGTTTCTGTTGTGATGTGATACATTTTGGTGCCTGGTGCATCTGGAGCACCTACCTTAGAGCTTGTTTTTGTCTCCTAGAGCTGAGGTTATCTGTTATGTATTCACTGGTGGGATGTTTTATGGACAGGGTGAGTTTGCTGGTTTTTGCCTTCATTCTCTAATTATGACTATGTTTTTGCATTAATTTTCTCACTAGGTATAACTGTGACTTTAGTGGTTGTCAGGAGTTATATAGTTATGGGGGATCCTGAAGTAAGCTATCATGTAATCTTGTGGAGTTTAGGAGGGGCAAAGGGGAAATAGTCACATAGCCACATGAAGTGATTTCAGATTGTCCACCTGAAGTGTTCTGAAGGAACGGGTGTGATACTTTCAGAGTGTGGCTAAAAGAGGACTTGGTCCAGCCGTGGGTTAGGACAGCTGTGCCAGGAATTGATGCAAGAGCTGAGATTTGAAGGACAGGTGAGAGTCATTTGGGTAAAACGAGAGAAGGGGCTTCGGAGTCTCCTGGAGCAGCACGGGGAAAGGGTCTATGGTATCATAGTGCGTTTGCGTGAGGGGGCTAGGGAAGAGACAGACAGAGAGATACAGAGCCCTCCAGTGTGGGGACCATGGTGTCAGAAAGATGGGATGAGATGTTCCCTGTGGGGGTCATAGAATTTGTGTTTAAATCTCTGGGTTAAGAACAGTAAGTAGCTATTACAGGGTTTTTATTTAGTAGGAAGGTGATATGCCATGCCATGTGTTTTTAAACTGTTATTCCCTGCAGTTTGGAGACTGGATTGGAGCGAAGCAGGGTTGGATGTGTGGAGACCAGTGAGGAAGACCTGGTACTCAGTGATATATGATGGTGACTTGAACTAGGATAGACAGTGGAGATGGAGTGGGCAATGCCAGACATACGCGAGAAATGGTACCAATAGTGAACACCTTGTGATGGACTAGCTATGGGGCCGAGGAGTAGGAGAGATAGGGTCTGACTCTTGGGCTTCAGGCTCGATTACATGGATGCTTGGGGTGCTGGAACGAAAGGCAGAGGCATGCAGCAACCATACAAACACAGTGGATATGTTGCCATTTTAAGCACCTTAGAGGGAATTGATTGGAAACGTCAGCCCCTCACACGGTTGTTCAGGTTGAGGGAATCTATCTGTGCTGAAGAGATGATTTTATGAGTCATGGACATAGAGGTGGTGATTAAAATTTTCAGGGAAGGTGAGATTGTTTAGGGAGAAGATACAGCGAATAGAGAAGAGAGCGCTGACCATGTCTTAGCAATTACATCATTTAGCAAGAAATTTGAGAAAGATGAGTTTATAAAAGAAACTAAAACAAGTAGCAAGAAATGGTAGGCACACCAAGCAAATGTTAGGTCTGGCAAGGCAGGGGAAGGTGGTATTTTGAGGATGAGTGTAAGCATCTGCCTGAAGAGTATCAACAGCTGAATATGATGGCCACATAGAAGTGCCCTTTAAATCTGTTGCCACTGGGCTTATTACTGAATTTAGCAAAAACAACTTCTGTGATGTGAGGAGGATACAAACTAGAATGACATGATTCCGAATGCATGTGAGAGATGAGGAAATGGAGCCAGCCCTGTAAGTAAATGGTTTCGAGGATTTGTATGGGAAAAATCTTCAGGGCTGAAGGGGTCAAAGAAGGAACTTATTTTTAATTTGTGTGTGTGTGTGTGTGTGTGTGTGTGTGTGTGTATGTGAGAGAGAGAAGAGTGCAGTTTAATAAGTGATGGAAATAATGCTCTTGAGAAGGAATGGTTGACATTGTAAGAGGAAGAAGGGATAAATGGTTAGGATAAAAATTTACAGCTTCATATGGCCTAATTCGATATGCAGTACATTCTAAAAAGTATTGATTAGACATAAAAGGTGTAAATTGTTATCAGATGAACTGTAAATTATTTTCCTCCTGGTTACACAAATCTTTGGTGGCATTAAATTTTGCAATGTTTGTGTAGTTGTCTGGACATGTCAAAGTTAGATAAGTATCATTGGAATGCATAATACCTTTTAATATAGTACCAGTGTTTGTCTCTTATATCTAACCGCAGAGATGCGGTTAGAGTCTTGAATTTTAATTAAACTGTGTGGCAAAAATATTTCACTCTTAAGAAGGAATTTACTAACAATCAATCCTTGAGGTATGAAAAATAAAATTGAACCTAGGGGTCCAGAAAAACCAGTGTAACCCCGTGTTACTTATTAACAAAATTTGATCTGTCTGTCATTCTACATCATCTGAGGAAGTTCCATTTCATATACCGAGTTGGCTTATCACTCTTCTCCTTGGATGTTGTTATGATGTTGTTATGTAAACGCTCATCAGAATAAGAAATCTCTGTGGTTAGGTACTGAGTTGTGATATCCCTTAAGGTGGCATCTTGTCAACTTTATGTTGTGAACAACAGCTCTTCGTTTGAGAATACCATTGTGTAATGTAAAAGGTTAGACTTGCTCAATCCAAGAGCTGTGCCATTTTTTTTTGTTTTTTGGGAAGAGCTTTGTTTTATTAGTACATGTTTGCAGTTCACAATGATTACAGTGATGAGGAGGAGTTGGTATATGTGTCCAATACATTCTTATTTTCATCCCCTACCCTTCTTCTCTTTCCATGCTCCTTCCAACTCTTGGTACCTTTTCCATTTGCAAAAATTCTACTTTCATCATCAGTTTTTCCCCTTCAACTCTTTTGTTTTCATTCTCTTCCCCTCCCCCTCCCTCCATCGCTTGCAACCCATCCATTTGAATATTTCCCTACTTCCTATTTATCTATTTTGCCCCATCTTTTTCTCTCTCTGTGTGTCACTCTGTCTGTCTCTCTCCTGCTTCTCATATAAGAGAAACCATGCACTATTTAAGCTTGTCTGTCCCATTTATTTAATATTGAGTTCTCAAGTTGCATCCATTTGCTTATAAATGCCCCAAGTTTACCTTCCTTTTTGGCAGAGTAGTACTCCATCGTGTTCAGATACCATGTTTTCTTTATTCCTTCATGTGCTGATGGACACATATGCCATTTCTCAGGTTGGGCTGTCTCAATTTTCCTGCTGTGGACATGAGTATCCATGAACGTAGGGATACTTGTAAACTATGCTACTCTTGTCTTGACCTTAACCTCTTCTCTTTAAGTTTCACTTTCCTTAGGTCTGAAGTAGAAAGAACAGCAGGGCCTATCACAGGGGCTGCTGTGGATTTTATTGTGTAGCATGTGTATGAGGTGTGATTAAAAAATGCAGTGGATGTTTAAATTGCAAATTAAAATTATTACAGCAAAAGATGCATTACCATTAACATTCCTCTGCACACCCCAGATGTTCAGTTCCTTTTGTCCTTGATCAGCACTAAGAACAAAACAATAATAAGGTTTGTGTTGCTGAGTCGTGTCCCGTGTTTTAAATTGTGTGGCTAATTGTAAAATACAGATTTGTGAACATGTGCCGTTTCCCCCTCAGATTGCTGTAGTAGAGTACGTTTTCCTAAAGGGAGTTCATCCTTGAGATGATTCTAGGCCATGTGCTGTCCAGTGACAGTTAGTGATTCTTTAACTTGAAACGCTCAGACCTAGTCCTTCGTGTATGTATTTTCTCATTTAGTTCTCATCACAGCCCCGTGAAGGCTGTTCCTCTCCTGGGAACAGGATGTGAGTGGGGCGGCTGGGATTGCAACTCAGAGTGCACCATCGTGGTGCAGAGACTCCCTGTAGACTGGCAAGACTGGAGGGGGGTTCTGAGGTGCCGCAGGTGAGGGCTGTGCTTGTCTCGAGGTGAGATAAGGATCAGTTTGCATGTTTAGTTGGAGCTCTGATTCCCATTCATGTTGTTCACATCTCAGTCTCGCCTCTTCTCTCCTGCAGGTGACAGAAGGAAAGCAGGACCTGGAGAGAGCCTCTCAGCTGGCCCGGAAGGTGAAGAAGGAGGCCGCCTCTCTCTCCGAGTGGCTGTCTGCTACCGAGGCTGAGTTGGTGCAGAAGTCTGCGTCAGAAGGTGTGCTCGGTGACTTGGACACAGAAATCTCCTGGGCGAAGGTGAGTGGCAGTACGGGGGCCTCTGACACCGTGGCTGTGTGGCTGTGACATTTGTCCAGGGCGGTCTGGATAGACACTGTTTCCCTCCATTTCATATTAGACAGAGCCTTTTCTTTGTTCCATGATTTTTTCCATTTCTCTGTCCTAGAACATTTTAAAAGCAGCTACTTTAATAAGATATTTTTATCTGGATTCCAAAAGCATTAGACTCGCACGGAACATCAAGGTCTTTGGAAGCATGATTGCTTATGGGGTACTTGAAAACATTTTTTAATCAGCCACTTTCAAAATCTGCGTCAGTTTTTGACTATTCAGTCTTTTCGAAGCATTGTGCTGATTTTAATTCTTCTTTAATAATTTTAGTACTGATAACTAAGCTTTCTTTCACAAACCAACTAATGCAAAGAACCTAGGGACAGAATTTTTGAAAATCAATGCAAGAGTTCTCTTTAGCCATATAGTTACTTTGAAATTGCAGAGATTAGAGGGATGATTTGGAAAATCTTTTTTCTGAGGTGGACAAAGCCCGCAAAGGAGTGCTTTCTCCAATGCATGCTGTTTTCCTCAATTCTTTCCCTAAGAAAGAAGCAGGTATGCCAGAAAGAGTGCTGAAAGTAAATGATTGATACGGAAACTGGTGCTTATACAAAGGCTCACCCATCCCTGCCGTGTCCTCCAGGTGCTTGCCGTGGAGAGCAGGTTCCAGGAAGAGCAGGCTGCTTTCCTTGGTCACTCTGTAGCAGTGACACTGGAGAGAGTCAGGGTATTAGGCACTGGAGAGGATAGGTTCAGTTTAGGAAACTAATTCACGAAAGGTGTGAATATACCATGAGCTCGGTGAGCGACAGGAGGTGGAGCGAGGGCTGTAAGAAGGAAATGGACAAGATCGCAGGTCATCCGTGTACTGTGCATGAGTGCGAAACAGAAGAACCAAACTGTTTTCCTCAAATTCAGATTTTTCAGGAGGTATTATCTTCTTTGTACGGTACACTTTAAAGTCACTGTTTTCTTGTTAGTAATATGATTTGTAGTGTGTAGTGTGTTCTCCCCCTTTGCACTGGGGATACATTCTGTATTTCATGCTCTTTCCTACACTTAGGTGCCCAGCTGTAACATTATTGTTTATTTGAATATGTTTGGTGTCTGTAATGATGACATTAATTGTGGAAGGTGGAACATGCATGTAACACATCCTAGGTTTTAAATTCCCTTTGTTCTTTGTTTCTACCTCCCTCCATCTCTGGTTTACCTTCCTGTTTGTAGAAGATTTATCTCCTTATTTCATGTTATGTCTTTTATTTTGCTCTTTAAGTGATTTATATTTTGGGTTTTTCACATAAGAGAAACCATGCGATATTTATGCTTGTATGTAGGATTTATGTCATTTAACATTATGATCTCAAGATGTATCCATTTTTCTACAAAAGACTCAAATGTATCATCATTTATGGCAAGTATCATAATCTATTACATAAATACAAAACATTTTGTGTATCTGTTCATCTTTTGATGGACATGTAGGCTGCTTCCAAGATTTAACTGTTATGAATAGTGCTGCTATAAACATACATATGCATGTATCACCATAATATGATGTCTTCAATTCTTTTTTTAAAATTTATTTTAAAGAGAATATAACAAAACAAGACAATAAAATGAAACAAAACAAAAGAATGAGAATGATCTTGGATTTCAAAAACAAGACAGTAGGAAATCAACAGTAATTACTGTATTATTTATTGTTATCCTCTAAATAGTTGCACAGACTACCAGATATAGGCATGCAGAGTTAATCAAACAATACAAGCCCTAAGTTGTTTCTTTACTTCAGTTTCCATCATTTCAGAAATTTCAGGTGTGTGGCTTCTAATTTCTTCTATGTCTATGTCTCCCGGACTTGTTCTGGGTGAGATATAGGCATGGAAAATTAATCAAACAATGTAAGTACTAAGTAGTTTCTTTACTTTAATTGCTATCATTTCAGAAATTTCAGTTGTGTGACTTCTGATTTCTTTCGTGTCTGTGTCTCCTGGACTTTTTCTGGGCGGGCTGGAGGTTTGCAACTGCACCTTGCTCCTTCGTCTTGACCCTTTCCTGTGCTCCTGGGAATCAGCCAGCTGCCGTGGTGCTGCAGGGGATTTGACCAGGCACTTGGGTTCCTTTGACCTGAGGTTCCTGGGGTGGCAGAGAGGCACAGGGTGGTGGCCCACCAATGCTCTCTGGGGTGTGATCTCCTCTCCTCTGGGCTCAAAGTGGCTGGCGTACTGGGGGTGATGGCTTCCTCTCCTTGGGCCCATAGTGGTGGGCCTGATTTTCTTATTTTTGCTGGATTCCTGCATTATCTCTCTCCATGGGCTTCAAATCTCATTTCAGATCCTTCCTGGGTCCAGGGGACCCGCTTCCCTCCTTCTTTTCTTCTTCATGTTGCTATATGCCAGTGTCTGGATACCAAATTTTGGAGAGGTTTTTTTCTCTGCTGCTCACCACCCTGCCATCTTCCTGGAAGTCTCCTCCATATCTTCAGTTCTTTTGGGAAAATACCTAGAAAGTGAATAGCTGGGTTTAATGGAATCCCAATTTTTAGTTTTTTTGAGGAAACTCTATAATGATTTCCTTAGTGGTTTATGAATTTACATTCTCACCAACAATATAGAAAGGTTCCTTTTTCCCACAGCCTTGACAGCATTTGTTATTTTATTTCTTGATGATGCCCATTCTTTCTAGGATGAAGTCTCAGTGTTGTTTTTATTTGCATTTCCTTTTGGCCAATGATGTTAAACATTTTTTTATTAGCCATTTGTATTTCTTCTTCTTTTTTTTTTTGTGACTTTTTTTTTAAAAGAATACAACCAAACAAAACAAAACAAAGTACAACCAAACAAAACAAAACAGAGTAAAGTCAATCAAAACAAAGCAGTGAACATGGTACATTACTTTTAAACAGGGTAGAAAGCAATTGATAAGGCTACCATAATGCCTCTTGTTATCTATAGTATACCTGCCCATGCCATCAGGAATAAGTAAAATCAAACAAAATACAACAAACTAAAACAAAAGAAACAAAACAAAACAAAATAAACAAAGCAGAACAATGTAAGCAATACAGAATTTCAAGATTGTGCTGCTTCTTCTGAGAAATATCTATTCATTTCAGGTGACCATTTTTTGATTGAGTCTCTTATTTTTTTGGGGGGGTGCAGTGCCTAAGTTTTTTGAGTTCTTTATATATTTTAAATATTAGTCCTCTATCTTATAAATAACTGGTGAATTTCTTCCCATTCTGTAGATTTTCTGTCAGTCTGTTGGTTGTTTCCTTTGCTGTGCAGAGCTTTTTAAATTTAATATTGTCCCATTTGCTGATTCTTGATATTATTTCTTGTGCAATTTGTGTTCTGTTCAGAAGTCTTTACCTATGCCCACATCTTCAAGAGTTTTTCTTATTAATATCTTCCATCAGATTTATTTTAACATTTAAGTATTTGATTCATTTTGATCTTATTTTATTACATGGTGAAAGATATGGGTCTAGATTCAGTCTTCTGAATATGTGTAAGCAGGTTTCCCAGCACCATTTGTTGAAGAGTCTTTCTTCGTATATAATGAATGATACTATTTTCCTAATTATTTTCTCAGTGGTTTCATTATTGTTGTACAGGAACACTATTGATTTTTGGGTGTTGATACTGCATCCTGCTATATTGCTGAATTTGATTACTAGTTCTAAGTGTCTTTTGATGGAATCTTCTATCTTCTATGCAAAGGGTCATGTCCATCTGTGAATAATAATAATTTGAATTTTTTCTTTCCCATATATTACTTTTATCTCTTTCTCTTGCCTTATTGCTCTGGTTAGAGTTTTGAATACTATATTCAGGAGTGGTGGTAGTGAACATCCTTGTCTTCTTCCTGATTTTAGAGGAATGACTTTCAGCTTTCCCCATTTAATATGGTGTTGGTAGTAGGTTTGTCATAAATGGCTTTTATCAGAGTGAGATAAGATCCTTCAGGTTTTTTTTTTTTTTAAATTATGAATGGCTGCTGATTTTGTTAAAACCTTTTTCTGCATCTACTGAGTTGATCAAGTGATTTTTGTCCTCACTTCTATTTTTGTTTTTGTTTTTTTGTTTTTGTTTTTTTGAGACAGGATCTCATTTCCTGGAGAGCCTTCTGCCTCAACCCAAGTGCTGAGATTACAGGCGTGACCACCACTCCTGGCTAGAAGATAAATTTATTATGAATATTTTACAATTATGATTTCTGAAATCCTTTTGTTTTTGCCAATGTGCAGTTACTGAGAATGAAATCGATTCTGTGTTTCTAGGGCTATCATGTTAGTAAAAATGTGGAATTTATATTTAAATGAAATAACATGTTTTATATTTGAATATCTTACGCTTCTTGATATTATTTAATTAAACATTCAAATTTGCATTATAAACTGAAGAACTCTTACCATACTGATAAGTTGAGAAGTTGTAGCCCTTTGGAATACCATATATTACCTAGGAAGTCATGGACTACTACGCATGTGTACAAGAAAAGTTTTTAAAAAATAAAGTGCCATACATACATTTTATAATTCCCGAAAGATCAAGTGGGCCATGTTGTTATTTTCTAGAATGTTCTGAAGGATCTGGAAAAGAGAAAAGCTGACTTAAATGCCATCACAGAGAGCAGTGCTGCACTCCAGAACTTGATCGTGGGCAGTGAGTCTGTGTTAGAAGAGAGGCTGTGTGTCCTCAATGCTGGGTGGAGTCGAGTTCGCACCTGGACCGAGGATTGGTGCAATACCTTGATGGTACGTTGCGAGAGAAATTTCATTGTGAAATCACTTCTCTCCTTTAATTATTTTTGTGTGCTTACAGTCCCAATCCTGTTCTTAAGTATGTATGTTCTGTGTGTATATCCCAGTAATATTTTGCTTGCTAATTAATTTCATTAAAAATCCATTTTACTTTCCAATAATAACTTGCATTTACCTCTTTGAAAAGATAATCATTGGGAGGAGTTTACTATGTCTTTAATAAAAAATACAATATTCATGATACATATAGAAAGTATAGTTTTTATTTTGTAAATGTCATAGAATTGAATTTTCATATTACTATGGGCTATTTGTGTACATATGTAATTATTATAATATCCTAATAATAGTACACTAGGTAAGAGCATAAATTCTAGCATTTGACTAAAAATTTTGGCTGTTAACTGAATGACTGGTCAAGTTGCTAAAATACTTTCTAAGCCTCAGTTTTCTCATTGGTAAAATGACCATTGTAATTTTTTACCTTGTGCAATTTTTGTGATTAACGGACTTACACTAGTCTTATATAACTATATGCAAAATAACCAATTTTAAATATTATTGTAATGATTATGATTATTAAATGTTGTAAATACGGTAGTCTTTTGTTTATACCATTATATTATTATTTCATAGAAATTTGACCATTTAATTTTCATAGTGGTTTTCTGTGTCTTTTGTACTAAAAAATGAATATATGGTATCTTAGTTACTTTTCTCTTGTTGCTGGGATAAAATACTTGACACCCAAAATTAAGGAAAGAAAGATTTATTTAGCTCCCAGTTTGTGGAGGTTTCAGTCCATAACCAGCTGGCTCCAAGGCAGGGTGGCATGGCAGAGGGGCAACAGTTCGGGGGGACAGAAGACAGCAAAAGAAGCAAGAGCAAAAATGAGGGGAGCTAGCCTCATTTCCTCCCTTCTGCTGTAAGCAGGCTATCCACCTTCTAGGGTGGGTGTAACACTCAGAGGGTCTCCCTGCCTTCCTCTTGTACAGGAGGGGGATGTTTACAAAGTAAGCACCCTGGCTCCCCTGCCCTGCCAGTTGCTTTGTTACACTTCCAAACTTCTCAAGTTGACACAATGTATCGACCATTACATATGGTAACCCTATTCTTCCTTCCAAAAAGGAAATGGGTGTTCATAATTTATTTTTTAATTCTGACATGTCTGATAGGATTCTTATAAAATTCATAGAATTACTAGGTAATGGGTAGATACAGAGGAAATTATCGTCTGTTTGAACATTTATTGAAATTAGTGAAGATGTGTTGGTCTGTGAAGATCAAGGCTTAGATCTTTATCTCATAGGTTTATGTATGTTCATTTATGTTCTTATTACCTTTATTTCACATTCTCAGAGCTCTTGCTTCTGTACTTTTTAGTCTGTCCTTTCCAGATTCTCCTTTCCGGTATTATAGTTTACTTCTATTACAGTGTTTGATTTCTTTACTTCATAGGAGTGAAGAATTCTGGTGCTCATTGCTTCTTGCTTAGTCTCCAGATCGTGGTCTGAATTTTTTCATATCACTTGTTAATAAATATTTTCTTTCTCCATCATCTTCCTATATTCTAGATTAAGGATGTTTCCTTTTATTGATTCTTCTACAATTTTTCCAGTTTCCTTTATGTTACAAAATGTCATTCCTGTCCATTGCCAATTTCACTGTCTGCTCCCTCCCCCACCCCTTTTTGGTCAAGTTCTAACTTCTTTTACTCTGCAGAAGTTTTTAAGTTTTAATCTGTTCAAGTGTTTGTTCATTGCTCAAATCCTTTCTCTCATTTGCGTTTTACGTCCTGCTCCAGGAGCGTTGCTGGGGTCTGTGTTGGTGCAGTCCTGAGGGCTGGCAACACTGACAAGAAAAGAGGCCCTGTCCTTCAAGTGGACAGTGTCTCTTGGACAGGCAGAATCTTGCTCAATTCTTATTTTCATCATTTATTAATATTATGTTCATATTCATAATGAATGAGTTTTTAAAATACGATTGAAGGGGACAAATGAGATCAGTTGTAATATAACAATGTGAAATTAGAAACAAACTTGAAATTGGAAAGGAAACTTTTGTCTTTTATTCTCCTTCCACTTTTTATGACATTGAGGTCTAAATCAAATAAATTTAAAATGGGCTTAGGCACAGCTGTCCATTTATAGGACTGAGATTTATTCACTACAGAAGAGCTTTGTAAGAAGGCAAAAATCCTTCTTTAAATTCAGCATACAACTTGCTCTTTGAAGGCCTTTTAAATCTCTTTTAAGATTATCATCTTAAATATTTCATATGATTGTGTCCGTGTTTTATTAATTTCTTTGTAGAACCATCAGAACCAGCTGGAAATGTTTGATGGAAATGTTGCTCACATAAGTACCTGGCTTTATCAAGCTGAAGCTCTATTGGATGAGATTGAAAAAAAACCAGCGAGTAAACGGGAAGAAATTGTGAAGGTAGCACCTGGAGGAATCAGTAATGCTTTGGAAAGTGGGGTGTTTTCCTATTGTCTTTTCTTTGTGCGGTGCCCTCGGTTACCTGTGTCCATCTTCTTCTCTTGCGCTTGACTGAGTCACACTCATTTCGTTGGGAGAAACCAAGGTCTCCAATGAGTTTTATATAAACATCTTTCACTCCTTGTGCTGAAATCTCTTACTAAGCAGAGATGTCTAGGCATCCCAGACGTTTTATTTACTTCCTTTAATTCAGTGTAAGCATCACAACTATGTTGATTTTGGTATTTCCCACAGGATAATTTTGTGTTTTTTTTACAATTAGCGTCTAATATCTGAGCTGGATGATGCCAGCCTCCAGGTTGAAAATGTCCATGATCAGGCCGTTATCTTGATGAATACACGTGGAAGCTCGAACAGGGAGCTTGTTGAACCAAAATTAGCTGAACTGGATATAAACTTTGAAAAAGTATCTCAACACATCAAAAGTGCCAAAGTGAGTAATTACATTTTTATGAAAAACTATTTTTCCTCGGCAGGTGTCCAGTCGATGGATGGTAAGACAGTGTGTACATAAAATTTTAAAAGCTAAAATAATTTTAATCTCTTTTTTGTTTGAATGGAACATTTGTCATTATGTATTTTAAATTGTGAATGTAGAATCAAGCAGAGTATTTACAGTTGAAGCAACCCATTTGAGGAGAGGTTTCAAAGACTCAAATGAAGCTTAGAATTGGCTGTGAAATGAGACTAATTCCCAAGCTGGGCATGAATATTAGACACATAACTGTATGTCATATGCTAATATGTGTGTTCACGCTACAGACTTTTTTTTTTTTTGAGCTTAATGTTAACAAATGCCAAAGTTGTAAGTTCACAATTTAGACTTCAGGGAGAGATGTCCTTCCAGATTTTAGAAACTGAAAAAGAAGATAATAGATAAGAACTTTCTTTTTCTTAAAAAGGTATGTATTTTTGCTGTCTTGTTATAATCCCCTCCTCCTGCCCTCCCTCTCTTTCTTTCCTTGTTTTATGAAGAGAGGAAAGGAAACATTTTAGTATTCTCAGGCCCTGGCCAGGGAGGGTGTTCAGTACATGTTAAGTTTAAAAGAGGAAAACATTTGGATGGTTTAGTGGGGTGAAAAAAACCATAGCTAACTTTTGGCTTCCAGGTCATTAAAATTAGGTGTTCATTCTGAGGAATAATAGAATTCTGAATTTTTATCGATCTCAGTTGTGCCTGTAAGGTGACTTTTTTTTTTTTTGACTATTCAGTTAATTCCTTGAGAGTTGCTTGTTGAAATAATCGAAGAGGAAGGATCCTCTTTTTTGCAGGGAGTAAATATTATCTGATATTGATTTAGTGAGGAATATCTAATGTGGTAGGCCAAATGATCTTACATAGCCTTACTTACCTTATGCACAACTTACAGAAAATAAGCAAAAGCCTGCTTTAGCTTTTGCCTTCCTTCACCTTGACCATATCTCCTTATTTTCTGCCCCAAGTTTATTTTACTCTTTTTCCATAGATTTATGAGTAATTTTTCTTAGTATAAGAGGTAATGCATAAGACATAAGGATGAAGAGAGAGGAAATATAAAGAAAGTTACCATCATCCTCATAAATAACTTCTGTAAATGTTTTGCCATGTATGCTGTTTTTATTCATATGTATGTGATAATTAAATATCAAAATATTTGTAATTTTGTATGTAATTGTTTGACATGGTTTTCAGTGGAAGTAGAGTATTCCATTAGGTGATCTGTTATCATTTCCTAAGTTAATTTTCCACTTTTATTGACCTTCTGTGAAGATTGTATTTGTTAAAGTCATCCTATGCGTATCTATCTGCTTAGCTCTTAATGTGGCCTGCAGGTCAGTTCTCAGAGTTCCTTACAATTTTTGTAAAAATTTGTGCAAGCAAACAAAGATTGTTGAGTAGATGTTTCGAATAGCCCAGTAGAAAATTTGTGTCAATTCCTACTTTCATAATTGGGATGCAGGAATGCTTGTTTCTCATACTTGGCCAACACTAGATGTTCTTTCCCTACATTTAGTTCTATTAAAATTGGTCATATCAGCAAAATTTCTAGTATACAAATGTGAAGTTTTTCTTTTCGGACATTATCTGAAAATAGTGGGTTGGGAACTGCATCTTTTTTTGAAGTTCAGGTATCAAAATCCAATGAAAGTTCTCCTGGGGATGCTTTACTGGGAAGCAGTAGACTGGGGCCTCCTGGTCCTTATACCTATGTTTAGAGTTTAGAAAATGGACAATTCAGAGAAGCCCCAGATCAGTGAAATCATCACTATATGAATGAGGGAAATTAAAGTTAATTCAAATAAATGCTAATTCCTCACTTGAAGCCTCTTCTCCAATAAGGTATGAAGAGTCAAGTTGAGAATATATTTTCAAAGACCTCTTTTCCTTCGACAGTTGCTTATTGGCCAGGAGCCCACATCACACCAATGCGTGGTCACCACTGAGGCATTCAGAGCTTCTGTGCCTTTCTCTGACTTGGATAAACTAGAAAAGGACATAGAAAGTATGTTAAAAGTTGTGGAAAAACACCTGGAACACAGTGATGGCAATGAAGAGGTTTGTTCAAGGAGATTTTTCAAAGACTACAGTGTTCTCAGTTTTCTTTTCATTTAATGATATTTTATGTCAGTACTGTTTACTCATATAACCTTTCAAGACATCCAAAGGTGATTTTCTGAGTGTCAATAACAGATTTCCCAAGTGATCTATGTGATCCTTAAACACACACACACACACACACACACACACACACACACACACACACCCCATGCTTTCTGACTAAAAGTAATTCTTCAGCTAACTTGGGCTTACTTAGCTTTGAGATATTTTGACTTCACATATAAAGTACTTGAAGAGAACCATGAATTGTTTCATCATTCAGATTAACATCGCTTGACTTAACCTTGCACTTCATAGGTTAGCTCTCCTACTTGGCAGCCTGTGGTAGTGACCCTGTAATGATCTTTTGATTAATATTTTTCTCTTCAACATTCAGATGGATGTGGAGAGAGCCCAGATCGAGGAAGTTCTACAAAGAGGCGAACAAATGTTACATCAGCCTATGGAGGATAGTAAGAAAGAAAAGATCCGTTTGCAGTTGTTACTTTTGCACACAAGATACCACAAAATTAAGGTATATTGATGGGGAATCTCTGCTGCATTTGAATGAATTATTCAGCTTGTGCCATTTAGATATTTGATGTTATATTTTTTGACAGTTTAAATAAAACCAGTTAGGATATTATCTCTTCCCTTCTAATGTGTTTTACTAGAGTTTTGTATTTTTGGATATGATAGAATTCAAAGAAATAGTAATGTATACTGGATTTCTAATCTTATATGAAACCTGAAAGAAATTTATCCCTTTCAGATGTGATTTCCTTCAGTTGTATTTTTTTATATATGGAGGTCTTGGCTTGTCATCAAAATTTCTAGTTCACAAATAACTAAATTCTTGAGGCTGATACACTATGATTTATATTCTAGAACAGGATTCATTACAAGTTCCCTTTTCAGTGGTGATCTTCTCAACTGTATCCCCTCACTATCTGTGATGCTGGGGATCGAACCCAGGGCCTTTACATGCCAAGCAAGTACTCTACTGCTGAGCTACATCCAAGCCCTTTCTATTTTATTTTGAAACAAGGTCTCACTAAGTTTCCCAGGCTGGCCTCAAACTTGCAATCCTCCTACCTCAGCTTCCCAGGTAGCTGGGATGGTAGGTGTGTGCCACCATGCCTGGCTTCCTAGCTGTCATTTAAGTGGTGCTGATACTCTCCAGGAATCTGTCCTTTGGTAGTGCCTTCTGTCACCAGTTTTATTTGATCGTTTTGGAGGTTGAGATTGCAGTGTTTTTACTGTCCGTTGGAGGCTTCCAGCCTTGCGGGGGGAGCATCTTTCTGATGGGGTCCACACTGGACCTGCCGTCTCTCTCCTCACAATCTGTGTTTCCTGCTTTATTTCCCATCTTCATTAAATACCTTAAAATTTAGCCAATATCTCCATCAGAAACTTCAGCTTCATTCTTGACTTTTGTTGTACCTCCCATGCCTTGTGCCTTGTACCATGTCATGCAGGAATTAAAACCTCCAAGCTAAGTGAAGCAAGATGCAGGTCTGAGATTGAAGTTAGATCTTATTCTGCCAACGGCTTGTGGGTTACTTACTTTTCTCTCATTGCTGAGACAAAATACCCAACACCCAAGACTAAGGGACAAAAGGTTTATTTACTTCACAGTCTGTAGAGGTTTCAATCTTAATCAGCTGGCTCCAAGGCAGAGTGGTATGGTTGAGAGACAACCCTTCACGGCGGCAGAACACAGCAAAAGCCACGAGAACGAAAGAGGGGCAGAGAAGCTTCCTTTCCTCCTTTTTATTATATGCAGGCTGCCTGCCCTAGGGTGGGGGTAGCACTGATATCACTAATCCCAGAAATAGGCAATGAACCAATCACAAACTAGATTCAACCATTTCTGGACCCCCCCCCCCTTCTACCCCACCAACTGCATGAGGCTTTTGGGGGACTTCCAGACACAAACCATAAGAACTTGTTAGACCAATGTGGAAAAGTGACTTAACATCTCTTAATTCATGGTAGTTCCCATATTTTGGCTTTACAATGTTCTTCTATTAGTTTTTACAATTGTTTTCAACTAATATTCTTATGTCCGGTTTTTTACTATGGCATTTCCTGCATATGTTCCTCAGAATTTTTTCCTTGGAGTTATAGCTGGTTGTGTCATTTCTTTTCCTGAGAAACTTTCCAGAAAATGATTGCAAAATACAGGACCTTTGAGTATATGATTTATCGTTATCGTATTATACCAAGGTTTAAGTCTGACCCCTGGCTACTACTTCCTCAGTCCACTGTCCTTCATGATGTAGCAGAACTACACTGGCTTGCTTTCCATTTTCCTAAACACACTCTATGCTTTAGCACTTCTAGAATTTTGCTCATTTTATTCCCATTCCCTGCAGTGAATTTTGTCTTATTTACCTGAAAAACATATTATGTTTTAAGACTTTCCTCCATTCTTTTACTTTAACATTTGTCAGAATATATTATACTTAATGCTTTTCTTTTTTTTTTTTTAACTACTTCTAAAAATGTCTGTCTTCCTTAAATACTTAAGAATTTAGGCTATATTTTATTCATCTTTAAGTCTCAAAACAGAAGTTATTACTCACCCAAAATAGAATAATTTTAAAACGTTAAATACATATGTTTGTTTTTCAAAAGTACTAATATTTACTATTAGAAGTACATTAAATGATTTCAGTAGCATTATTCATTGCATTCAATATATTTTAGTCTATTTCTTTAGGTCAAATACATTATTTTTCAAATCTGTAGTTTTCAAAACCTATGTTGTTCTTAACTATGAGTATTAGAATCATTGGGGCAGCTTAAAAATAGTAATGCTCAAATCTACCCCTCAAACCAGTTAAATCTTTCAGGTTGGACCTAGATGTGAGCATTTAAAGAAAAAAACTCTAAAAACTTTTTAAATGATTCTAGTGGTGTCTTATTGTGGTGACAAAATACCTGACACCCACAAGTTAAAGGAGGAAAGGTTTATTTTGGTTGACAGTTTGTAGAGGTTCAGTCCGTGGTTGGCTGGCTCTGTAGCAGGGCAGCATGGCAGAAGGGCCTACCAGAAGAGAAACAGTCCATGGCAGGGGAGGCAGGAAGCAGCAGCTTTCCTTCTGCTTTTCCTTTTATTCCATTCGTTGGATGGTGCACTGATACCCAGGGTGGGCCTTCCCTTTATCCACACCCAGAGCCATGCAGTATCAATGAGTAGACACATGCAGTTATCACACTCCTTTAATCCATCTTCACACACCCTACATCCAGCCAACTCTGAAAAGCCCCACCTATAGGTGCATGAGGCTTTGGTGGGACATCTAGCTATAAGCCCTATCAAATAGGCCATCAGAATTAGGAACCACCAGTTTATAGAAGTCATTTTCTTACTGGAAATATTTGTTAAATGCCCTTTCCCTGTTTGTTTATTAGGTTATTACTATTCTTAAATATGTATGTGTTCATTATAAAAATATATTAACCTTTTGGCATGTTTGCAGTATTTTCTTATTGGCTTTTATGTTTTAATTATTTTACCTTTAACATGCACCCATTTAACATTCTTGTTAGACCACATCGGACTATGTTTTACTTTGTAATTTTTTTATTGTGGTGCTGGGGATTGATGCCAGGGCCTCATGCATGCCAGGTATGTGATCTAGCCCTGAACGGTATCCCCAGTCCTTCTTTTGTACTTTCTTATGAATCTGTTTTGGTACCTAAAATGTCTGTACCCTTACAAAGTTGAAAAATAGGTAATTCTATTTAGTTCTAGTTTTTTTTCCTGTAGTTTAATAAAAACAAAGCTTAGCAAGCTTCATTTAAATTTTTTTTTTTTTTTTTTTTTGCAGCACCAGGGATTGAACTCATGACCTTGTACTTGCTAGACAGGCATTTAGGTCACTGAGTTAAATCCCCGGCTAAATTTCTTTATCTATTTGGACTTTAGTTTGCTAAAGAAGATGAGCCATATCTTGTAACACTTACCTCTTTTTGGCACCAACCTGCAGTGTATATGTTTCTGTGTTTTAACAAAATTCATGAAAAATAAAATCACCCAGAAGTAAAGTCTAGGTCAGATTTTGAGGACAGTTTTCTTCCTCTAGGCTGTTTTGATTAATCATTCTTTGGGGGGGAAATCAATTTTGGGAGTATAAAAAGCACATTTTGAACCACCTTGCTGCTTCTACAAGAGTGTGAAGATTCAGAAAAGTCCCTGGCTGTCTTTATTGTCTGAATGGAAGAAGAGACAGTCTTGATGAATGCGACTTTTTTTTTCAACTAGACACTTTATATTTATGATACCTACTGACCTCCCCGGTTCATTGCAAAGCCTCTGGCCTGCTCGGCCTTGCAGAATGACGGGTCCTGCCATGTGATGAGGGAGCCGCACAGGGTCCCTGGATTGTCACAGCTGCTAAGGTATAAAAGTGGCTCTCAGCAATATCCAGTAGAGCAGATTGGAAGCAAAAGTCTGGCCCGCAGTAACATCTAGTGATGCAAAAGAGGAAAAGCACTACAAAGTGTTAAATGACCGAGACATAATCAAGTAGTTGGCTGTTCAGAGCCATCCCTGGACTGGAGAAACGGAAGAGTTAGCCAAATCTGGGGAATGGTAGAGAAGCCACATAGGAGGGTGGGACTCAGTTGCTCTTTTACTCCTTTGGAATGATTAGTCGGTCCACCCAGACTTTCCGTGGGTTATTTCCTTTTTCCTTACAGTTAAGTGGAAGAACAGTCGAGCCTAATTTTGTGCTCTTCCACAAGAGACCTATTTTTAGAAACGAAAACTTGAAAAGTTAAAAGAAAAATTTCTTTTTATTCAAAAAGAAATTAGCATTTAGCATCTTTTTATTCAAAACTGGTATTTGGGTGGTTATATTACTTATTTTAGCAGTCTTTTATGTTTGCTTAAAAATAGAATTTTCTGTTTTACACATATGCATGCATGTCTAGAAGTGCTTTCTGGCTAAAATTGGAATGTGTGACTTTAAAATAGTTAAATTATTATTAGCAGTAAGTATAATTAATCTGTTAATAAAATCACAGCAACTGTGGGTTTGCTTCAAATTTGGCTATCCCAAAGTGTGGAAAATAAAATGAAATCTTTTGAAAAAATGCTGGAGACTTAGCTCAGTGGCTGAGTACTTGCTGAGCTTAACCTGCAGCATTGCAAAGAACAAATAGGAAAACTTCCTTTTATTAACTTATTTATGCTACTTAATGCTAGGCTGCTGATAAAAATTAGAATAAAGATGGTTCAAGGTTTCTGAAGCCGTGCAGGTTTAAAATATACAAAATTATAATTAAGATTCTTAATTTTGATTCATAATCTTTAATGTTATGGTCTAAATTACCTGGTTTTTTTTTTTTCTGTTTTGCTGTTAACTCATTTTGAGGTTGTTTTAAAGTATATTCATTACTTAAAAAAAAATTTTTTTTAACAGGCAATCCCTATTCAACAGAGGAAAACAAGTCAACTCACTTCTGGAATTAGATCATCATCTCTCCCCGCGGATTATCTGGTTGAAATTAACAAAATATTACTTACCATGGATGGTGTTGAATTATCCCTTAATGTTCCTGAGCTAAACACCACTGTCTATGAGGATTTCTCTTTTCAGGAAGACTCTCTGAAGGTACATCTCCAGGAGTGGTTTTGGAATAGCTACTGTTAATGTAGAAATGAGGCAAGACATTTATCTTAAATTCTTAGATGGTGTGCATTCTTTAAAATTTTTGCCAAGGAATTAATAATGTATATTAATAATTCCTGTACTCACCAAAGAAATGTAGCAAGCAATTTTAATTTTTAAAAGTAGGTATTGATTTTTATGTATGCATGGATTTTAATTATTTAATTATTTGCAGTACCAAACTTTTTTATACTTGAACATAAACAGAGACCATATTCCTATTTTACAATCTTGATTTTCATTTGCATAAATTATAACATGCATCAGGCCATCTATAATGATTTAAGACTGTCTGGCTGTTGAGGTATGGAATGACATCTTTGATTGTAAAAGTATTTAATTTTTTCAAGCCTTTTCATATACTTCGATTGCATTTATATAAAGTCATTGATGGATTCTCTAGGTTCGATAACTCATTTTTGTCATTTAAAGTAGCATTATTAGATATTTGAAAATATAAGTAATTCCACTTCAAGCACTTCTGCCCTTAATAGAATGTTATCAAAGTTTTCCATAGGTCCTATCTAAAAGCCGCGTGACATCAGCAAGGACTTTTTTCCCCCTCCCTTTTATTAGTATTATTTCATTCTTCTCTCTTGGGTCAGTACTGGATATTTAAAAAAAAACATGTTGCCAGTTTTCACGAGCAACAATAATGATGTTTCATTTTTATCTTAACATGATATTGCCCAGTGTAAAGTTTCAGTCATCTGAGATTTTCTGGTCCTTTGTTGGATTTTGCTAATGGGCGGCAATGTCCCTTTAGACCATCAAAGACCAACTGGATAGACTCGGAGAGCAGATTGCAGTTGTTCACGAAAAGCAGCCAGATGTCATCTTGGAAGCCTCTGGGCCTGAGGCCATCCAGATCAGGGATATGTTGTCTCAGCTGAACGCCAAGTGGGACAGAGTTAACAGAATGTACAATGATCGGAAAGGGTATGTGCATACCACATTCCTATTTAATTTCTAAAAGCATGCCTTCAGGTCCGTGGGTCATAGAGATGTTTCACATCCTTATCATGTGCTCTGCCTGATACATTGTGATGAGACTAGTTCCTAAAAAGGAATTGATCATATAGAGACAACCATTTATAGCATAGTATCTAAAGAATACAGAAATGCCTTTAATTGTTAGTATCTAAATAATGTCCTACTCTTTAAAAATTTAAAAAAAGATTTTCATTAATGTTCACTTTTTCTGTATACTTGATGATTAATGTGGGTGAAGGATAGAGACAGCATCAGATAATTGGGATCCGTATATAACACTGAGTTCTTTTTTATAGGCTTTTGTTTCACAGGATGTTTTTGAGCCTTCTTACTAGATTTTGGCTAGGGTTATTAATAGGTAGAAATAGAAACTGGTATGATTTTTTCCAGAAGATCTGATTGTAGTAGGAATGTAAATGAGATATGAAATAGTGTAATATAAAGTACTATACGAAAGGAAAGTTAGCAGACTTAACACATTGGAAAATTTTAGAGACACAAAATCCGGACTTCATATTCTTCATCTTTTTAAAAAATTTCAGCCTGTATATTTCATGTGATTGTTGAGCACTTGCAAAGGTATTTTTCATGGCTTTTCTTTGTATAGATTTAAAAAAATCATCTCTTTGTACATTCAGAGAATACCTTTTTATAAATACTTTATCCTCACATGTATTTTGTCAGGCTTGATTGTTAGAGGAAGACAGATTTGCTGAAAAGTAATAACATTTTAAGTATCCAGGTTGCATCATAAAATTGGTTACTGTATGCCTGTTACCTACAGTATTTGCAAATATGTCTTTTTTGAGCCCTGGTTAAAATTGGCAGGATTTTTGTTAAGATTGCTGCCAATATTATATTCATAGGTTGCATCTCAATTGTATTTTCATTTCTTTATCAGTAAGATTTGAATATTCTTATATATGTATATTGGACCTGGTACTGCTTATTTTTAAATCATAGTATTACTATTTTTTTTTTACTTTTGCAAAAGCTATTTTCTTCATTAAGGATATTAATCATTTACATTTTTTATTTGTTGCATAAGTAGTCGCAACTCTCCATATGCTGTTTGATTTGGTAATGGTGGTTTTTGAGATGTAGAAAATTCAGTTTTACATAACTATATCTTACAGTGTTTTTACTGATGATTTCATTGCTTAAAATTGTGAGACAATATGCATAATATTACTTTGTCACTGTGAGCATAAATACATATGTTTTAAAAACAATTTTTAGTGCTTGATTTATAACTTATATTTAATAATCTAAACCATCTAACTTTTGTTTTTGCTACAGGGTTTCATGATTTAGTTCAGGCTGGCCTTGAACTTATGTTGTATAGCATGAATACATGCTGTAGACTTACGCAGGTCTACTTTCTAAACGTTCCTCAGCTAACTTTTGGTGCAGTCTACTAAACACTAATCAGCTGTAGTTTGCTTCATTTTTTTAAATGAACAACCAATTTTTCAATTTTTTTTTTTTGTACCAGAAATTGAACTGAGGACCTTGCGCTTGCCAGGTTGGCTCTTTGCTGCTGAGCTATATTCCTGGCCTTCAATATTTTATATTGAATAGACATGTCCCTTTTGTCATTGCCATTTCCTTTATTGTAATTTAATTAAAATGCATTTCTAGTCCCTATTTATTTAATTTTATTTCCCTGTACCAATAGTGTTAGTCAACTATTACCATAATTTTCATTTTTAAAGGATATGTTTTCCATTCAATAAAATGGAAAGTAAAATCCAAATTCCTTTCCCCACAATTATTCTGAAGTCTGTGTTCTTTTTCTGTATGTCTTTTTCTAGTAAAATCTTAACAGTCAATTCATTGACAATGATCAATCCAAAATGTAGTCTTTGTTTTATTAGTTTGGGCTCCTTTCTTTGTGACCTGAGAAAAGTTGGAAGGTTGTTGAAACTTTTCTTATTAGGATGATTACAAAAGAATCGTGCTTTTCTTGGTTTTGGCAGTGTTGATGTCGAGTTGCTTTCTTCTACACTCTGTGTGTATGGCTATAAAATTGCCTTTGTTGGTCTTTTCCATTATATGGAGATATTGTTTATGTGCACTATAATACTTTTCTTCTGTTTTCAGTTATTCTTTTTGCCTTTATGCAACTGGCTATGTGGTGGAACCTCAAGAACTGTTTTGATTGGCAATTTAGATTGCAGACACACATGATATTTTCCAAAAATGTTCCTTTAGGAAAATAATTTATTCCCTGAGAAATTAAAAAATTTTAACTACAGAATTGACGGTCTTTATGTTGGAAAAGCCTCTCTTATTACACCTTTATTGTATTATTTTATTTGGTTTGTTTACTTGGTTATATTTGCTAGAGGGCTGTCTTATTTTATTTGCTTGAATGCATTGATTGTGTTCTTACTTTTATTTCCAAGTTTTTCCTCTCCTTACTTTGATAAGCTATCCTAACATGTCTCTTTTACTCTGCTTTATTTCATCACCTGTCACAAGCAACAAATGAGATCTTCCTTCCACTCTCCCACTCTTTTGATTAAATTCCATGGCAATTCATGTGCCTCATGCAGAGTTTCAGTTCTTAGTCATCAGCATGCCAGGGAGGCCACCAAGGCCACTGTCTGTTTCAGGTGTCTGAGCTGCTTTGTCTCCTACTCTTCAGGCTGGTTGTTGGTCTGCAGGGACCATGAAAATAAAACAGTTCCTCTTTCAGGAGGTCCTATGGCTACTTTGTGGTGATTGGAGGTGTCCACATTCATATTCCCAGAAACAGGAACTTTAAAACCAGTTAGGCAGACAATGGTGCTCTTTTATCTGACATATTTCATCCCTTACACTCAGGTATTTCTTCCTTGCTATCTTGAATCCCAGGCCCCTTGTGTGTCTATTCTAAGAACTCTCTTAGATAGTTGCCCTCTTTATGTTTTTTTTGTGGCATTCATTACTGTATAAACTAAGTCCAGGCTTTTCTGGAGTTTAAAAACTTTTTAACAGTGTTCTCAGTGGACCTTAACTTTAATATGTTACATACTACTTAAAATAAGTGGAGTTTTTTTTTGGGCTCAATTCATACAATGTATTTAAATTTTTCTTCACTTCCTTTACTTCTCCTTTTTCTTGTTTATACTCAGAATTCCACCCTCTACCAAGAACAGTTTCCTTTCTTCTTTCCATCAGTCATTCTTTTTACATCATTTAAAAAGTTTTTTGGAGATCTATTTTATTGTAGAAAGCCTTTAACTCTCTAACTTTCCATCCATTTATTCATGCATTGTGAGTTTGATGAAGATTTTTTTGCATGCTAATGAGAGGCAAATGTAAAGAATTACCAGCAGATACGGTCTCTTTGTCAGAGCCTAAGGATATATGGTATAAAAAAGTAGACAGGTTTTCATTAGACAGTGGACAGGGTTATGAAAGGACAGTACAGGAGGCCATGTTAAAGATCCTGGTAGAACTGGGCAGATTGCTTGGTACTGTGACATTAGCCAGGTGAAGGGGTAGGAGGGATTCAACATTGCATAAGGGCATAGATAAGAGGAGTGCAATACGTTTGAGCGGAAGAAAATAGTCCAGTAGACCTAGAACACTTCACAATGAGATGAAACCAGAAAGGTGTAAAGGGTCCAAATCAGAAGGACCTTGTGTATGGTATTAAGCAGCTTGTTTTAGTCTGAAACCAGGAGGGAGCAATTGCAGCATTTTACCAATGGGTTGACAGTTTATTGATTACAGCATAGATTGGTGGAAGACAAGACTGAGGACCAGTTGTGACTGTCAGGTGAGGTTAGATTGATGAGAAAGTAGTGATGGAAGTGACAGCTAAGGGACAATATGAGGAATAAGTGGTTGGATCTGTAGAATGTGGTCGTCAATGAAGAGCTTGGAGTAGGGAAGTGGGGGAGAACTAAAAAGCAATCCTCATGTCTTTGGCTTGAGGACCTCTGGAGGTGATGGCACCCATCGTTAGATAGGGGACACCAAAGTGAGATGAGCTCATAGAGAGGACAGCAAGGCCAGTTGGGTTGTTAGAGATGGTGAACTCTTTTCTAGTTCAAAGCCAGATAAAGTCTGGGGAAGATTAGCTAGGCTTGGACTTTGGAGATTCTCCACTCCTTGGAAGTTCACAGGCCTTGATGATTTGCTGGTGCCTCCCATCTTTGCAGGCTGGAGTAGAGAGGCAGTTATGGCTTTGCAAAGCTGGCCTGAGGATCCTGTTGTTGGAACTCTTCTCAATTTAATCTGTAGTTATATTGCTTAGACTTGTTTGAAATTTAATGTTCAGTGGTATTGGTCTTCTCTAAGTTTCATGTTTATATTCTTGAAGCCTTTAGATCTTTGGAGCAGCCTTATTAGCAGCATTACCTATTCAGTATTATAATATCTAAAAAATTGGAAGTTGTGGTTGTTGTTAGTACATGGGGTCACCAATCACACTAAGATCACTGCAGTCTCATCTCAGTACTTTGTTTGAAGTGTTATTTTCCTCATGCCCCATAGAGTGTTGCTTGCTTCTCTCTGTTCAGTTAACAAATACTAGCTGAACTTTAAAAATAATTTTTTATGCAGGAGGACAATATAAACATTAGAGGTTAGTGATGTCTATGTGATTATTATTTTTTAAATAATGATGCTACATTTTGTTATATAAAGTATACCTTTTTTAGTATTATTAGAACTTCAGAAGGTTTTGTTTTGTTTTGTTTTTGTTTCTGTTTCTGTTGTGTTGTTTTGAGACAGGGTCTTACTGTATATGTCAGGCTGGTTTTGAACTCACCGTCATCCTCCGTCCTCAGCCTGCTGGGATTGCATGTATGCACCACCATGCTCTGCTTCAGAAATCTTTTAAACCCCTCCTCACTGCACCACTCTAATTATAAATGAATGATTGAATGAATAAATAAATAGAATTTCCTTAGCTCCTTATCCAACAAGCTTTTCTTTTTTCTTTTTGTTCTGTATTTTATGAATATGCAAGTACTACAGTGCTTACTTAATCTTCTCTGAGAGAGGTCTACACAAAACCTGCACAGTCCTTTGTCTCATTGTCTAATCCGCGCTTTGAATGTACTTCATTCCGCTGTCTTTAGGTGAACTGGGATCTCAAGATTACTCATCACATCACTGGTCCTTTCAGATTAGGGCTCCACCCTCACTTAATTACTTCCCTGTATTTTTTGGGGGGCAGGGTAGGCAGGGTTTCACTATATGATTCAGGCTGGCCTTGAACTCACTTTGTAGCCAAGGCTGGCCTTTACTCGAAATGATCCTCTTGCCTCAGCCTCCCAAGCGCTGGGATTACAGGTGTGTGCCAAATTACTTCCTTAAGAGCCTGATCTCTAAATACATTGTCACCATGGGGGTTAGTGCCTCAACACATGAATTTCCGCTGGACAGAATTAAGTCCCTAACACAGAGTCAATAGAGTGCAAGGAAATTTAGAAGTAGGTTAACCCTTTGGAATTTTTATAGGTGTAACAATGTATTTTTTCCTAAGAAAATAATTCATCACGTATTTCAACATATTGAAATGTTCAGTGTATAAAATGAGTGGGTTAACATGTCTGTAACTAATGAAGCTTAGTTTTGCAAGCAGAGGAGGCTAAATATTTTCTAATGAAAAGATGCCCTGGGGTGTGTATGTGTGTGTGTGTGTGTGTGTGTACATACATGTACCTTGGTGGAGGGTGGAATGGTGGTGTGTGCAGATTGCTTTGCTCTTGATACAGTGCTCGAAGAGGAATTGACTGTAATCTACTGTGAACATAGGTCGTGTAGAGCGATGAGTTGTGAGTTTACCACATTTGGAAAATGTCAGTTTAAATGAGATTTGAATTTTCTTTTTAGAAAAAAAAAAATGTTTGTAGGCATTCCTGGAGAGTTTAGAAACCCATTTTACTTTGCTTCTTGTCCTGCAGTCACTTCGATAGGGCCGTAGAAGAATGGAGACGGTTACACTGTGACCTTAGTGACCTCTCGCAGTGGCTAACGGAAGCGGAAGAGGTGCTGGTGGACACTTGTGGTCCCGACGGCAGCCTGGATGTGGAGAAGGCCAGGACACATCAGCGGGTGAGTGTGCTTGTCACAGGCAAGGCAGCTGTCACGCAGACTGCAGGTGTGTTACCGTGTGTCACTCAAGACATTCCAGAAGTAAGAACCACAGGCACAGTTGTTCAAGAGTATATAGTTAATTTGTAATTTTGGGTCTAGTTTTGGCTTCAAAGGTTTAGGAGAAATTGGTCATGTACAGTTTTCAATAGGGAATTTAAAGAAGTTAAAAGAAAAAGTGATGTTTAATGGCTAATGTGAGAATCAATTTTATTTTAAAAATTGTTTAAGAACAATTTCTTCTTTTTTTTTTTTTTTTCTCTGTTGGCACTGGGCATTAAGGCCAGAATCTTTCACTGGGTTACATCCCAAGCCCTTTTCTTTTTTTTTTGTTTTTTTTTGTTTTGAAGTAGATTCTTGGTAATCACCTAGGCTGGCCTTGAACTTGAGATCCTTCTGCCTCAATTCCTAGTAGCTGGAATTGTAAGTGTGTCACCACCAGGCCATGCTAACAATCTCCTCTTTTGAAATTTTATATTGAAAATGGCATTTGTAAAATTTTCTATCCAAGAGCTTATCAAGTCCCGAAAAATACATGCAAACCTTACCTCTGTTTTCTGTCCTTCAATACACAGGGATCTCATTTTTCTTTGTATTATAGACGATTATCATAAAAATAAGTTATTCTTGAGCTCCAGCAGGGCAGCTGCTCATGTGAGTTTAATTCAGTCTAGAAAAATCTAACAGTAGTCAAATAAATTCCTCTATTAACATTCTTTAAAAATAATGATAGAAAGAAAGCAAGATTTCAATTGTACTGATGTTAAAAATATTTTTTATTAAAATTTTAAATGTGTTATCCATAGGAGCCTCATGAGGAATTCAAGGAGAATGCTTTTATTTTTCTCATAAACACATTAGCACTTTTCTTCTGTATATTTTACAGTTACAGGTCAATGCTTAAATTTGACTTTAAATGTCCTTTTACTCTGTCACTTAAAAATTTGCAGGCCAGTGAAACAACATCTCAGTAAAATGCACACTGAAGCTTACGTATGTATGGCCGGACATAAGAGTATATGGGAGAAATTTTTTAAGAGCTGCTTTTAAGCACTTGTTTAGAAGATGAGCAATTCACATGAGTCAAACATGATCGATGCTTGGGCTTCGGTACAAACAACTGTCATCTGGTTTTGTATCTCAGATGGAGCAATTTCACTTTGGCTTTTTTGCGGGCATTCATGAGAGTGGTGGGTTTGATTGAATTCATTCAGTGTGTTGCTCCTTGAAATGTAATTAATTCTAAAAAGCCTTTCCATGAATACCACAAAATACCCTTGCAAGAATTTGTTTCTCTCAGGCTTTTGTGGATGACCCCAGATCTGGGTGGCTTTGTGGCATCCGATCAGTGTTGCCTAGTGGTGAGATGAGTCCTGAGTTGTGCTGTATCCTAGGAGCTGGAGGAGGGCATCAGCAGTCACCAGCTCAGTGTGGCAGCGGTCAACCGGCTGGGGGATGGGATTGTGCAGCAGCTGCCCCCTGCGGACGGGCGCTTCCTGAGAGACAAGCTGGCGGCTCTGAACCAGCGCTGGAGTGCGGTCCTGGCCCACGTGAAGGCGCGGCAGCCCAGGTGAGTCCACTGCTGTCGCTGGTGGCAGAGTGGATGCATTTTGGGTAGAATCTACAGCCCAATCCCATAGATTCAAAGTTTCTTCACCGTCTGGTATTATGTCTGAAATTGTTTGTCAGACTTCCACTGCCCTTGTTCCTTCCTCACTGTTGTTTTTTAAAAGTTTTTCAATTTTAATTTTTTTTTTTTTTTGGCTTTCTGAGACAGGATCTTGCTATGCATTTCAGGCTGTCCTTGAGCTCACTTTGTAGCCCAGGCTGGTCTTGAACGCGCAACAATCCTCCTCTCTTAACCTCCCGAGTGCTGGGATTACAGGCATGAGCCACCACTCCCGGCTCAATTTTAATTTTTATTAGTGTGCTTTTGCAATACATAATGATACATTCCTTGTGGAGAGTTGATCCATGTGCATAACATTTTAGTTTTTTTTTTTTCTCCCATCCTCTTTCTCCCCCTTCCCTCCATCTCTTGGTCCCCTTTCCATTTGTAAGAGATCTAGCCCCTATTTCCTGTTATTTATTTTTTATTCTGCCCTGTATTTATAGTTGGGATTTCTCATGGAAGAAATCATGTGATATTTAAGCTTGTGCATCTGATTTATTTTTCTTATCATTATGGTCTCAAGGAGCATCTGTTTTCCTGCAAATGACTCAAGTTTATCTTTCTTGATAGCAGAGTGGTTCTCCATTGTGTGTGAATAGCACATTTTCTGTATCCATTCATCTGTTGATGGACATGTAGGCCACTTCCAAGTTTTAGCTATTACGCCTTATGCTTCTACAAATCATGAGTATTTTCAGGCTCATCATAAAGCCTCACTTTCCTACTCAGATATCATATATGCAAAAAAAGGAAAAAAAAGTCCTTGATTCTTTTTGATTCTTTTTGTTTCTGTCGATGATGTGGTGACTTCATTTAGTTGAAAGAACACACTGGACCTCGAGTCTCCGCCTGATGGTAGGGTCAGAATTTCCCAGCATTCATTTCCCAACCGAGTCTATGTTAGTCTTGGTTGCTTTTGGCATCAAAGGCTGCACCCTTCCATGCCAGTTACCTGTAAATCATGGAACTACTGACCTTTGTAATGTAATCACTGTATTAGCATTTTTTTGGTGTGATTATATTAAAATGACCCAGTTTTTATTAGGTTGTCTTTGGGTCCAGATACAAACTGTAGCAACCTTCTAGGGGAAAGGTGGAGCAAAGGTGGAGGGTTTGCAAGAAATGAGCAGCAGAGGCGGGCTCAGGGGACCAGGGCGGGCCTGGAAGGGCAGGTGCC